>QVIK01000010.1:109716-173780 GCA_003957845.1 Oidium heveae | reverse complement strand
TAGCATTTAGATTTACTCTTGCCTTTTTCTTGCCTTTGCGTGCTACTATGGCCCAGGAGTTGTCATCAGATTGGGGATTTTTTGGTAGTTGAGCATTTTTGTCTGATCCTCGGCTTGGAACTNCCATTCGTGCTGTAGCATTTAGATTTACTCTTGCCTTTTTCTTGCCTTTGCGTGCTACTATGGCCCAGGAGTTGTCATCAGATTGGGGATTTTTTGGTAGTTGCGCATTTTTGTCTGATCCTCGGCTTGGAAACTGACTGAGAATGATTCGGGGAGTTGCGACAGCCACCTTCTGTGTCAAGTTTCTATCAGTTTCCTTTCCCTTCACACTTCCACTGCCTTTTTTTGGTCGTGTGTGTATTGGAACACGCGGTGGGGACGGGCAAGAGTCTGCAGCTGCAAAGTTAGATATGGCCAACCTTAGATATGCCTTAAAAGCTTCAGCTTCTTCCTTCTCAATGTCTTCATTGAGATTGGTCAATGTACTATCTATGTTACTGAGAACAGTAGTACAAATCATTAATCGAACATGCCAGGCACGTTCACGACGCTGTCGAGTCGCAATTATCTCTGTTAGTTCCTTTGGGAGGAACGCGTTCACATTGTCAGTATTTTCGCTGATATTTTTGGAGATTCTGTCTGGTAATGGACGCTTTGAAGGGGCAGTAGGCTTTAGTATCGGCCTTTCGACAAAAGGTTTGCTGGGAAGTAGAGAGCTTGACGGCTGTGGGGGTGACGCGTAAGGGGATGGGGGATTGGGTAATGGGGGAATAAGGGGAATTGGGGGTGGGTTTTGGCTCGATTCCGTCGATGGAGCTTGATATTCTGGAGATAATTCCATTGAATCAGTCATGGGTGTTCGGGAATAAGTTTATTTTGTATGATTTAAACGTCTAAAGGGGGGAGAGATAGCTGATTATTCGCCAGATTCGGTAATAAAAATCATAATTAAGATTTTTGCATTGTATATTTGTGGACAGAACGGTATGGTGAGTACCGACTGTTGATGGGGAGCTCAAGGCGAAACAGGAGTACCCTTCTGCCACGGTAAGTTTTCGCATAACAGGACCTGAGCGGGGTTAAATTAGGGTATATCACCCCTAATCAAGTAGTATCTTTCTTTGAGACGTTTTTAAATTGGCTCTGAATAATTTTGACAGGGAAAATTTTTATGTTGTTTTTCAGGTCGTAGATTTTCGCACAGAGTGCTTTTTTTCGAAATAAACTTAAAAAGGCAGGCTATTTTTCTATTCAAGGAATACCTAAGTGCCTCCACAATTTGAAGTTGGTTAAGTATTTGATTGGCCCGACATTGGCACGAATGACGGCCTCACATCTCCTAGGTATGTATTTGACTGGCTTCTCAAGCCATAGCAGAAGAATCTCCCTCCTATCTAATAGGGCCGTTCAGAGTTGGAATCAGTGACCGAATGAAAGTTTTATAATGGTAAACTTGTACAATACTTTCTCGTCCCCCGCGGGAATTACTCAGCAAGTAAAACGAAAAAAAACACCAGAAATTCAGAATCGTCATTTCGAAGCCCGACATCACGATCATTCTGTCTATAATTGTAATATTAAATTATTAAAATTATTAAAGTATCAAATATCCAATTCGTTGAATTTTAACAGCGAAAAAAGGACTATATTGAGGTTGGAACGACACTTTAGAAAAGGTCTACTTTTTGAATAACATTTTCATCTCTGAGAA
Source organism: Oidium heveae (assembly GCA_003957845.1). NCBI lineage: Eukaryota > Fungi > Ascomycota > Leotiomycetes > Helotiales > Erysiphaceae > Oidium > Oidium heveae. The sequence continues at coordinate 172,066 of QVIK01000010.1, read as the reverse complement.
CCTGTAAATGCTATTTCTCAACGATCTTTCTCACAAGAAATTTAATATAAGATATCAATATTAATGCGATAGCTCTCTAATATTTTTGAAATATTGGTAACGGCCGCCTCCTAGCGTGCCTTAGGCAGGTTTTTTTTCAAATTGCCTTATTTATTGATAAGAAAATCCTCAATATTTCGATACGAGGCACATTTCGAATAATACTTAGTTTCTGACTCCATTTCGAAAAGTAAATTTGTATTGCAAGATGATTTGATGGAATAAGTGAATTATTTGATAGTGAGTTATCTAGATTTGTAGTGCAGAGAAATGAGTGCTTGTTTCTCGGATTAAAATAAATCCCGGATGTACCCCTGTAGCAAAAAAAGTAGTGCTCCATTACAGTAAAATGATAAAAGTCGGAATGGGGCTGCAACTAAAGCCTGATAGACTAAGCAAAATATTATGAACTTTTTTTAGATTCAAAACCAGCATGGATAATGCAGCACTAGCAGGGATTAATATTTAAACAGGATTTTCGCGGTATGTCATCGACTATCGTGTCGATAGGGTATAATGAGGGTGGCACGGATAGTTGGTTGTACTACACTTTTTCGGTTACTTCTACATCTTCCCACCCCCACTGCTAGTACAACCTCCAGTTTTGTGGAGTCTGGCATCCGTGAAAAATTGAATAGCTTTTTTCACGAGTCCGATATTCAGTTTCAAGTTAGAAATATACATTAATTTATTTCATGAATTTTTTACCTACGAGCCCCAAACTCGGGTTGATAATGGTGAACATAATCGGCTCCCATTAATTCTCTAAGGAGCATTGTGGCATATTGACTTGAGGACAGGTCAAACCAAAGAACAATACCTAGCTTAGCAGATTCTTCCCTATTTAAAATTGCATCCGGCGTAATTCCATCATCGATGATGATATTTGCGGTGTTTAAAGTTGGGTCAGGGGCTTCCGGCTCGTTATGTGAAGAAGTCGTTATTAATACTGAATTATCACAATCCCCAGACACACTATCAGGTAATTCGCTTTTCCTTGGAATTTTACTACTATGAATGATAGCCTCTGAAGCTATTTTGGATGGGTCAGTAATGCTATCAAAGTTACGTTTGCCTAAAATAGTAGTTTCGTTTTTCTCATTAACCAAGGTTGAAAATGAGGAATTATGAGCCAGAGAGGACATGCTATGTGGATCACTCTTAGGACTACGAATAAGTGTAGAAAAGTCAGGTCTATCGTCATGGATAATATTCTCCTTAGAGCACATAAAAATATTGCTTTTCTCTACTGACATATGTTCCTTAGTCTCTTGGGTAGTAATCTTGGCTTCTTGAATCATATCTAATTTGGATTTCCCATCTACTAGTCCACAGGTATCAATAGGAATCTTTTTACTGGTAATGGAAGCTCGCTTTTCAAGAAGCCTGTCCATATCGGTTGAAACTAATTGTTCATTCTCATCATGATAAATTTTGGTTTTGAATCCAATATTACTAACAGTGGCTATAATCTTTCGATAGCTACCGCTAAGGCTAAAATCTCTCTGTTTTCGTCGCATGTTAGCGGGATCAAGTCCACCACCTTCTTCACTGGCCATAAATGTCTTATAAAATTCGCCAATATCGTTTGCTGGATACTCGACATCAAATCCTGGAAGAGGCAGGACAATGTCTGAGATAGAAAATTTTCCGCTTTCTACTTCTTCAGAAGTAAGAGCACGAGCACGATCAAAAAGGTTTTCACGAGTGACAGCAATATCATGAGCTGCTGGTCGAACAATAACTTCGCCACATTCATCAAATTGATTATGTGTGGTATTGTTTTTTGGTTTATTTTCAACAAGGACCAGATCACCAATAATAACCTTATCGGAATATCTAGCCCAGCGCTCACTAACTACTTTATTCCAAACATAAGATTGATAGGCATGAATATACATGAGTCTTAAGTTTCGAGACACACGAAGAAGAGCTTCAAGATAATCAGTGCTATTTCGGTTCCTAAGATGCTGTAAAATGCTCCGCTCAGCACTGAATCGTTTTGGAAGTATGATGAGCGCCTCGTCTAAATTCAAATCTCCCCTTCCAAATCCTCTTATAGCTCGTGCTCGATTTAACTCATCCTCTCCTATTTTTTTCTCGGTATTTTGGGACTCATGTCCTTCCTCAGCCATAGACCATGCATCAGGACTACTTCTAAGGATGCTGGCAACGGCCTGTGCATAATTACCTTGAAGGATAAATTTTCCAATAACATGAGTTCCAATATCAAATGTTCCAAAACGTTGAAGGCCATAGTAGTTGATAAAGCCCGATGAGGCTAGGGTCTTGCACCTAATGTCTAAAATTTCATTAACTTTCTTACATCTTTTAGACACATCCGTTGGATCATCATCAATAAGGTGACAGTCGCGAAGAGTAATTGTGAAAAGATTTCCTTTCAATTCTCCCAACTGGAGAGGGCTTTTCTCATATTTAAAATCGCCAACAGTAGCATTGTAGATATGGCCGTTAATCTTTGCAACAGTACTCGCGCTGAGTCTATAAGCACTTACGCGTTGGGTAGTGACAGCTCGTCGATCTTTGGTACCAGCATAAGAGAATACTTTAGGCTTTACTTGAAGTTGTCGGGCCATATAAGAGATAACCTCCATTGTATCTCTATCTTGTTTATAAAGAGACATGTGAAGATACTCACCACCCCTTTCATTCCAACCTACTTTACCATTTAATTTATTTCCATTATGGCGATCTGCATTCCTATTGCTCGTACCCTGGCGAGAATTCTTAGATGGAGCAAGAATTCGGATTCCTTTACTTTCTTCGTCAAAAGAGCTCTCGAGACGATTTTGAAAGATACGACGGAGTGTTTGATGCATCTGGCCGCGAATTTGCCGATCGAGCACCGGAGGAGTAAGAATTGTGCCAAATTCTTTGGATTTTGCTGATGGCTTTGCTAAAATCTTCTGATAAAGAAGCAAAATATCCTTTCCCTGATCTTCACCAAAGAGGGTGCGAAGAGCCTCCCGATCTTCTGGAGTAATATCACATCCAGGGATTATAGCGACTGCTGAGTTTGACTCCTCATGAGAGATAGATTTCGGATGCAATTCTTTACTTTCTGCGTTAGTTTCTCTTGATAGAGCAGTCGTAGGAAGATCAAGGGCTATCGCATTTGATGCCTCGGATTCATGACATATTTTGAGATCAGAATTCACCAATGAGTTTTTTACTCGGTTTTCCTATAAGTAGTAAGCAAGGATGTAGCCGTACACGATTTTCAATAGCTAGGGCTCTCTATTAAGACAGATCCTTCTGCTATCTAGCCAGAATTTTGAAAAATATCAGCTAGACCCCTAGACTGTAAATTGCGTAAGTCAAGGAAATTCATACTTTTCTTGGGATATTACATTCTGAAGGTGCTTGATCATTGGTCAGATGTAAAACTTTTCCATCTAATGATATTTCATTGACAATAAAATCAGTATATCTAAGATTTCAATTAGTGCTCCGTCGCAAGAACTCGTGAAAATAAGAGGGTAATTTTATCATAAAAATACAATATTCCTTAGGATTATCTATATAGATCCAAATATAAGCAAGCTTGATATAAGGTGAAAAGTTGGTAAGATATACAAAAATTTAAACTAAAATAAATAGATACCGAAGTTACCTTTTTTTAAATATACCAGAGAAACCAACATGTTTATGATTTACATAATGGTGTATGCCAACTGTAGTTTCACGAATAGATTGAGTATCTACGCTAATAATTCCTACTGATTCACCATGGATTTCATTTATTAATTCATGTAAACGGCGACGATCTGTTTTCGACCTATTAGGCTTTGATGGTGCTGTGGAAGAGATCTCCAGGGGTTTCGTAACCGGCTCAACGCAGTCTGCTATTGTATGGAGTTTCGTCATTAAAACTACGGTGATGATTTGGGTGTGAGTAATGGATGTTTGCTGTATACACAATTAAGTCATCGTTAAATATCGCGTGGTACGAAAATAGGGAACAATGTTTTGCCGCCTCAAGACCCATGTTGAGATCGCTTCACACTCCATACCGTCAATCTTCGGATTACTAAGTTCCTCAAAACCTAGATCCTGGCATAGCTTAGTAATCTTGGCTGAACCCACTCGGCGCAGTACTTATCACTTATAACTTTGCTAAATTTACGAAAAACCGAGTTATTCGAAGGAGGGTTTTTGTGACAGCTCAGAGAGTTCGTAAATTTAAATACTTGCGCGAATTCTTAAGATCTAGGAATTTTTTTATTACCAAATTTGGCTCACACATTGGTCAGCAGCTTAGCAAGTCTCTCATAGAAGGATGGAAACAAATGCCAGATGATCAAATGCCGGACCTTGAAATGAGTCACCGTCCACTTGAGTATCAAAAAGGTACTGACTTCCACGAAAAGCCAAAATCTGTACCAAGAGAAAAAGGTAGAGAAGATATTAAGCATTCAAATATTTCTTATACCTGGACAAATCTCGTCAAATTGTAAAGTGACGATGACAAATATGCGGGGAGTGTTCACGAAAGTTTGAAGCTCAAACTACGTATATTCAATGGAAACTGCGAGCTAGCAGGTATTTCACTCGAAGATCGTAATAAAGCAGTACGTGTGATGTTGAAAGGTGCCGCTCTCTCTCACTACTACATGATAAGTAAAGAAAATAAGCCACAATCCAACCTTGTGGCTATTTTTGAAAGCCTTAAATCCCATTTTGAAGGGTCTGAACACAATAGTGCAACATTAGCTAGATGGAATGCAATATCCTTGTACAAAATAATTGAACTCCAACAAAATAAGGAAGACGTTGAAAAAACTTTTCGAACCCAAGTTACTAACCTTAGAAAATTTACAGCCAATGCTCTATAACGAATTGCAAAACGATATTTAGCTTCAAGATAAAATCTTAACCTCATGTCGTGTACGTCCTGCCTATACAATGGCTTGTTCTCAACCAACAAATAGCTGTTCAGAACCAACTAGTAAACTTTACACTTCTATCGCGCGACCTGGAAATCCCAGCAAAAAATATAATACTCGACAACAGAATAATCAGTTTATCACAGAGCGTGTGTATAAAGAGAGCCGGTTTCGTTCTTCCAATAGTTATAAAAATAATCATTACGACAAAAATAGTTGAAATACTAACTTAAATTATAGGAGTCACTTTAATAACAAAAATCCGCATAGAAAAAGGTGTTTCGTCTGTGATAAGGAAGGATGTTGGTCTACTAACCACATTAAATACGAACAAGATAATACAAAACGTCACCACAGAAAACAATTCAACAGTAGTTACAATTCTAAACACCAACATGTTATAGAATCTGAGTTCGATAAAGGATATGAGCAATACTTAATTTTCTTTGAGAGAATAAACCCAGAGGATGACAAGCAACCTAATTTTCATTCTTTGGACCATGACGAGGACTACCAGGCATTTCTGAATGAGAACAACGATGCTAATAATACGTCTGCTACCTATCATACAGAATGCGGCATTATTATAGAAAAAGATGCATCTTTAATGTCGCAGCAGCTTTTAAAATTATCAACTAAACATGCTATTTATTACTAAGCACGAGACGCTAGATAGCGTTGATGAAGATTTTAATAAAGATTCAAATGAAGGCCTAACATCTAACACATTTTTAATCCGCAATCACTATGACTCTAATACATTCCAGGGTATCATTATTGACACTGCTGCAAGTCAATATTCTACAGCAGGATATCCTCAGTATCTAGCTTTTGTTAAAACTTTTGATCATGTACAAATTAATGAGGGAAAAACCATATCTGTCCGATATGGGATTAGTCTAACTTCGTGAATTGGAGTTGTCAATATTGTAACAGCAGTCGGTAATTTGGATTTTTATGTTGTTCCAGCTGACGTCCCTTCTATCTCTTAAAGATTTAGATCAGAATCGAATTTTTTTTAATAACGTCACAAATCACATAATTAATCATGATAATGGAAAAGGGATCCCTGTCGGTAGACGTTTGGTCATGCCTTTTTGAGATGGGGTCCAATGATCACCACTACTGTTTATCTTACAGAAAATGAACTTCGGACTTTGCACCGTCGATTCGATCACCCCTCTGTAAGACGATATGATGATTGGCAAGCCCATTCCTCTCTCATTATGTGTTGATAGTTTTTCTCTTTACGAATATTTAGTAAAGTTGGGAACTACCCGTGAAAAGAGGCTCATGATCGATATTAGTGCTATTAGACAAGCATGCGAACGGCGTGAGATTACAGAAATAATATGGATTAAAGGTGAATGCAATGTGGCAGACAGTATGAAGAAAAGGGTGGGAAATAAGGCATTGAATCGTATGATCGCCACTAACAAACTAGAACTGGAACGAGAAGCTTGGGTAGAGCGTAATACAACGGTGAAAGCAATAGATTAATAGACCATTTAAATGGAAGATTTCCCAGTATTGGGACATAGACTTGACTGTACACGTGACATGGTCCGTGGTCAATCATATATTGTAGATACAGCATCTTGTAAAAAAAATTATATATATACATCTGAAGTATAAACCTATAACTGGGACCGTACTAACAGCTTAGTTAACTATTTGTCACGTGTATTAAATATATTTGTATAAACCAGCATATCCAGATGTGAGATTTAGATGACCTCATAGAAAAGCGTTGCGACTGCTTCTTTATAAAAAAATGGAGTTGAACCATAGGATATAACTTCATTTGATAGCGGAGCTATGATTCAGCGCTTTCGAAATTAGGCCGTATCCATGGATAATCATCCAATAACGCTCGCTATTTACGAGCGAAGGAATAACTCAGATGAGCATATTAGGATGGACGATAGCAGAATAAAGGAGAGTTTAGTTACAACACCATACACTCATTATAGTGTCGAAATAGGGAAGGTCAAGCTTTTATCCGACATGGTAATGCTCAATCCGTACCCGCGTATTTACTGACACAAAGGTTAATTTCCTGCCTAACAGTTTGGCAGCGGAGCAACATCTCGCCGAGAAGGCACAAACAGAAATTAGCAATTGCTGTCGCCCGGTATCATCAGCATTATGATCAGCATTAACGAGGCAAATCATATTACTTGACAATATGGAGACAATACTCAACGCTGCGCCCTGAAATCATGTTGAATTGCACTTATGCAGACAATAGTAAAAATGATCATGTGACTTGAATCGCCGAGGATTTTGATTTCGATGACGTATTGAACATAAAGTTAATGAAACCAAAACTATAGCGCACTTAGCCAAGTATGCAGTGCTACAATTAGTTCGAGAACCACCCTTTCTTCTCTGTTATTGATGCAATTCCGATACCTGGCAAAACCTATTGCCAGGCTCACATCCAGAAATCATGCCGCCTCAACGCAGTCTTTCATCGTCTCAAAGACTACACAAGTGGGTCAAACTTCACTGTATTGTATTCAGAGATGGAAATGTCAGTCAATAGGTGCACAAATATTGCATCATAAACCTTCAAGACCACAGCTTCGTTCGTTCATAACAGTCAATAAGCATCAATACTGTCAAGGAAACCCAGCCATGGATAAACATAAACAACGTGTTGAAAAAATTTCAGAAACAATCCGTGATTTTTATGAGCGAAAGGAGAAATGGCGTGTAGATCATGGATCAACCAACAGTACAAGACCAACCGGTGTAAAGAAAAATGTGGTGCGACTGGAGGGTCTCTCAAATATATTGAACATTGATCTTGAAAGAAAAACATGCTTAGTGGAGCCAAACGTACCAATGGATCGTCTAGTCGAAGCTACCTTAAAATTTGGGCTGATGCCTCCAGTAGTAATGGAGTTTCCTGGTATCACTGTGGGCGGAGGCTATTCAGGGACTTGCGGTGAAAGTAGTTCATTCAAGCATGGATTTTTTGATAGAACTATAAATTCAGCGGAGATGATTCTTGCAACAGGTGAAGTTATTCCAATATCACCGAAAGAAAATGCAGATTTATTTTATGGTGGGGCTGGTGCCATGGGAACATTCGGTGTGACAACACTTATAGAGCTTCAGCTACATCAAGCTAAAAAGTTTGTCAAAACAAAATATCTTCCTATGACGAGTGTGAAGAAAGCTGTAGAAACTATACAATTTTTGTCTTCAGATCCAAATCTTGACTATATTGATGGCATTATGTTCTCCCCAGAATCAGGTGTTGTAATAACGGGATGTCTGGCAGATACCTTAGACTCTGATGGTCCTATGGCACGCTTCAGCCGAAGAAATGATCCATGGTTTTATTTGCATGCCAAAAATCAAATTAAGACCGGCACTGCTAAGACTGACTTCATTCCTCTAGCTGACTATTTCTTTCGATATGATAGAGGCGGATTCTGGGTAGGTGAAGCCGCGTTTCGATATTTTAAAGTACCGTTCAATAGGTTCACTCGATGGGCTCTGGATGATTTCTTACATACTAGAATGATGTACACTGCACTTCATACAAGTGGACAATCCAAAAAGTTTGTCGTTCAAGACTTAGCTTTGCCATATAAAACAGCAGAAAAATTTATAGAATATACTCAAACCGAGTTCAATATATGGCCATTGTGGCTTTGTCCATTAAAACCAAGTCCTATGCCTACAATGCATCCTCATTCTCTTTTTGGAGAAACCGAGTCTGATAGTCAAACCCCTAAAGGTATTCTAAATATTGGTCTATGGGGATGGGGGCCTAACGACACAAAAATATTTCATGAAAAAAACAAGGCATTGGAATCAAAACGTAAGATTCCTTGCATTAGTGTCAATATTGACGAATACTAATTCTTTATGTAATAGTTAAATCACTCGGCGGTATGAAGTGGCTATATGCACATACATATTATGAACCTGAGGAATTCTGGCAACAGTTTGACCGAAAATGGTATGAGGATCTTAGGAATAAATATAAAGCGAACTCGCTACCTAATGTTTACGAAAAGGCGAAGGTTAGTCTTGGAGCCGATGATAAAGGGGAACAAATCAAGCCATCATTCTTGCATGGTCTCATGGAAAAATGGCCATTTCCTGGACTTTATGGTATTAAAAAAGCTATTGAAAGCCGATCTTACGTAGCTGCTAGAAAATCAGAATGGAAAAAGATGTTGATATAATTAATTTTCCGTGAGATTCTATGTTGTGGCTGTGGGCATCATCGGTCGTTTTCTTTCGTCTGCAGAAAGAGATTTGGAGTATCTATTGAAGCCTTAAATTGAATTTAAAAGTGAAAATCCTTTCCTCCAAATATTGTTACGAAATATCCTTGAAGCTTCAATTAATTGAAAATAGTCGAGCTAATCTTGCTATAAATGCGAACATCAAACGTAGAATCCCCTTGACGAATTTGATTATGTCTATCACTTTGAACAGCATATCCCTAAAAGACCTTAGATTCGATCATATCTATCAATAATTGTACTAGTCAACCACAGGCACAAGAAGGGCGCTATGGAATAGAGATTAGTACCCGATCTTTTTGGGAAATCAACAATATCTATAGTCATATAAGCCGAGATTAATAAACACTAGCAGAATTTTATCTTCAAATATTTGCAAACTGTCTCTTTTTGGTACAATAGAACCTCCCAAATTTAATACTCCCAAATTATAGTTTTTCTATTACAATTCTGGCACAGACGGGCGGAATCGTCCGATAAGTGGAAGGATCCAATGAAGATTCCAGGGGCATCTCATTAGAATATCTAAAATTTATCCCATATTTAATAATTTTGGTTAGTCCCATCCATTACAGTAATGAAGTTAAAGATGCCACCTCTGGTCGTGAGTGGCCATCTCCCTCCCTAAAAATTCAAATTTCTCCGGGATACTTCATCTTCTTTTAAAATATTGCCAACTTTCTTATAAAAAACTCACCATTGAAATGACTACAGGTATCACTAGAAAATAAATTGATGGATAGATTCTGCTAGGGTGGTAGTCAATAGTGGGAGTGCAGTGTTATTATATTTCCTAAACTGGCTAGAGTTTCATCCGGCTTGGCAAAGATGAGCGGAGCCTGCCAATAGGAGAGATGTGATTTTCATCGAATGGAAATTCTCTAGAACATGGCTTTGTTCTCGTGTGTTAGGGTGCAAGAGAATATAATAAGCATTATGACAATCCAGATATTTATTATTGTTTTCAAAGAAAGAAAATTCTGAAAAAGAGAGTGTGTGGATGGTTTATTTTAGTCCTCAAAACAACATGAATCACTCGTTCGGTATGAGACCTATTAGTAAATTTAATGGTCCAAAATTATCATTGAAGTTTCCAAAGGTAATTGAAACTTTGAAAAAATTAATAGCACTGAAGTAGTCTGTTACTAATGGAACTTCATTTCCCCCCTCGTTGGGAACAAAAAAATAACTAATTAACACATAAGGAAATTGCCTGTTTTTCATACGATGATGAACATCAGTTTCGGTTGGATGATAGTTCTATTAAGTATTATTACACTCCTAGCTTAGGAACTGATCTTTGCGAGGGTTTTGAAAATTTTCAAAAGCTAGAGGAGACCGGCGATGAACATCTTGACAGTTTACTTAAAACTCTGATTCATCTCGAGCAGAAGACTGGCCAGAGGGTCGAAGCGAATTTCATCACATGGCGAGGAATGATGACCAAGGTAATCCCACCTACTGAGGAATAGGATTTTCTAAAATAAATGTCTTACTGAAACCATTATCGTATGTAGCTCATGGGAGCGATTTATGATAATTTTGACGGGTATGTTTTCTCAAAAGCCAATTGAGTTAAACAATGATAAACCTCAAATTAACTTTGCTTGCTAATACCTCAAGATTCGAAATGAATGCTACAATATTTCAAGTGGGTTATCGCTCGAGATGGAATTTCACCTCAAGCGTCGACTAATGAATCAACCAAACAGGGAACAGTGTATGTTTTCTATTTGTGCTAGATTTAATTGCTGAAGCTGTCAGCTTTATTGAAGAAAATTATAAATACAAAGTTCAGATAAAAAACGAACAGTTTGAAAAACCCACTCCACGTGGAAGGCATTCCCAGGACATGATGTCGTATTGGGGTAAGCACAACATTAATATTTTATCATCTAATAAATTTTTTTAAAGGTTATAAGTTCGAGACTTTGAGTCTCCTTCCAAGACCCTGGAATGAAACGTCTCGAGATTACATTGAGACCAGAAAAAACCTGATTGTGAATAATAAAGCCCAGTATTGCTCTATTGTTCAAACCGAACTTAATGGTTCTTCTATGATCTTAGGTGGTGAGATTGATGGAGGTATAGTTCTTGTAATTTTTTTCGAGAGAACCTCATCGAGTGACTAATTTCACAAGTTTGGGACATGAAGCTGAACGATGGAATGCCGGTCAATTGGATAGAACTGAAGACTTGTGCAGAAGCAAGGAATGAACGTGACCTCGATAAGTTAGATCGGAAACTCATGAAATTTTATATTCAATCCTATCTGCTAGGTGTACCTAAAATTATCGTCGGGTATCGCACCTCAGATGGTATTCTGGTGAATGTTGAAGAATTCCAAACGATAATGATACCAAGTATAGTCATGAAACGGAAGCATCTTTGGGATGCAAATATCTGCCTCACCTTTTTAGATTCTCTCCTCAAGTGTATGTCCTAGGAACCCCCCCCCATTTCCCTTCCTTTGGAATTGATATCACTCTATGTTAAAAGAAAAGCTAACTAAATTTTAATCTTTGATCTTTTGGAAAAAACAGTTCTCAGAACCACAATCACTAAAGAGTCTCGAAACTTATCAGTCGACGATGCGCCAATGTGGAGGATTCGTCGAAAAAAACAGGAATCTGTCATTGAAGTATTTCGAGTCGAAGGTAATGCTCGATCTATTCTTTCACCTGAATTCGTCAGCTGGCGTCTTGAACTGGCATCCAAGCAAAATTAAAACAGAATATATATGTTTTTAAAATTTTGGCTCCGCAGCTTCTGCAGTGTTTTATTCATTATAAAAATTAACTGGTTATGCTACTTATCATTATGATGGCTAAATTTTCGGTTTATTTTGATTTTATATCACTCACTTTGCTACCTTCATGTCTCATTTAAGCAGATGGTCCATTCAGTGAATACGTAACTCCAAATTATTGAGGGAAAAAAAACCCCCTTATAAACATTTATATCTCGTCATTCTATTCTATCTCTTACTCGAAATTATTCTTTTCTATCCTTTACCATTGTCTGTGTGAACCCCTGAGCATAATTCAAGACAATAAAAAACGGTCATTATCATGGCGGTGATAGGAAGTATTGCATTTGATCCGCGCGTCGTTTCGCGAATACAAATTACCAATTAAGCAACCATCAGTTTTTTGGGGAGACTTTAAAAACTACTCACCCGTTGATCTTTTGATCGGATTTAGCGTGATATCTATTGAGCCACATTTAACCTAAAATCAAAATGATGGCTTTAATTCGGCCACACAGGACATCTACAATATTCGCACAGAGGTGTCATCACTCAAATTGAAGAGACCACAGTTTGTAAAGTATAAGGAGTGGTTTGATCCAATTGATTACAGCTACGAGGAAGTCTTAGTTCCTCGTAGCTGTAAAATCCAAGGACTATTCGGTTAAGGACAATAAATAAATCTCAACACGTCGATTGCCTGGGCTGTACTCTTGTAGGTCTAGTGATTCGTTTTCTTGTTGATCCGACAACTGTTGTCACGTGACCACGCAAATTCCAAGATTCTAACAAGCGGAGCGCAGTAGATTACTAGCAGGGCGGACGCCTCTGACAGTTTTGCTCAATAGCCTCGCTAACAAGACTCTATATTACAGGCAGCATGATGCAAAGTATAAGCTCACGCGCTTTTTACTTTATTAAAAGTGTACTTACGGCTGACTATGTGTGGGCACTGACATATATCGCCGATTTATTCCGGTAATTCAGCATGATAACCATTGGCACCTTCGTGACGGACAGGGAACTTGCTTTGATGAATATCTTGGAAAGGGGTGTTTTTTCTCCCCCAAATAACGTGTTGTTATTTTATCGATAAAATGTTAGCAAGAACATCCCAGCAAGAAAATATAAAAAAAAAAAAAAATAGCTGTGCATTTGAGACGAACAAGGTATGGGAGGAATTTTTAAGGCTATGGCATTACCTTGTCCTTCAAGAAACCATGGCTTGTTACGTGGACCAACTTGTAGCGATAAAAAGAGAATAAGAAAATTATCCTCAAGTCATACGTCATATCAGGAAGTCTGGATCGATATGGCATAAACTTGTTCGCACCATTTCTACTACTATGAAGATGCTTACAAGCACACATCATGTAGATACACTAAAAAGAACAAAAAAAACCCCCCAAACAACTTAACAAATGAAACAAATGAAACATAAAAAAATAGTGTTTTTTTTTCCTTCTCCTTTTCGGGGTCGAGCTAACATTCCTCATATTGTGCTACGGCCCTCCCTTCCATAGTATGGGCGTTCTGAACTAATTGGCCCTCGCTTTCAGCAGAGGACGGATGTGCTAATTGGTCGCTGAAGCAGCCTGTTATCTTTGCAAATTCTGTAAAAGTCTTTAGACATTTAGGACCAATAAGTTGACTGGTGAAAGCATTTAGGGTCATAGACCTTGGGAGTTTTCCTAATTGGTTTGCATGCCTTCGGCAGCGAATAAAGTGAGTGGATGAAGTTTCTTGCCCACAGGAGCAGTATAGGTCTGCATCTGTATGGTTGAACCGACGATGGTATGCGGCGAAGTCTCCATGTCCTGTACGTGTAGCTATAAGCTTGTGAAGTAGATACCGTGGCAATCTCAGTTCCGGAGGCTTTCGACATCGCATCTGTAGATTTAGGTCCCGATATCTAGCTGGATAAGCCACAGACCACCACTCATCTACTAGAGCCAGACGGCGTTGCTGCATCAGACGGCGCAAATATGCCTGGGTAATTCTTTTAGATTGAAGATTTATCGGAGGAAGGTTAGATAATACCGCACAGGCCTTATTGTTAGCTTCTTCATTACCCATGATTCCTGAGTGTCCTGGCACCCACCTAACACTAGCACCCACTCTTTGAGCCACCTTATTAAATACAAGTGTAGCTCTGATGCTAGATGAAGATTCTCCCGTCTGAAATGCCCCAACCACTGCTTGGTTGTCAAGTAAAACGAATATTTTCTCACTGCTTCTCCTCTCTTCTAGCGCGGCCTGAAGAGCTGCGGCTGCTCCTATGATTTCTGCATCAAAGACCTCACCCCCATGAACTATCCCATTATCTTGATAGAAGGTTGTCCCATTTCGCTGGAGAGCGATACCCCACGAAGATCGACCATGTCCTTCTGATGAGCCATCTGAATAGGCACAAATGTCAGAGGGATGTACCGAATTTTCCCATCTCTTGTGTGTTTCTTTGTCTTCCTTCTTTGTCATCGAACGACTAGTGTAGCTATGGGGGAAAAGAGGCTCTGCTCCTTCGGCTTGAGGCAGTAGCTTGAAAGTCCTTTGTATCCGAGACATATGTATTTCTGGTCGCTTTGACCACCGGAATCTCTTTATATATTTCTGAGTGCCTAAATTTGGACACATAGCAGCTAGAATACGGAGTGGATGCTGAATATCTAGTGAATTTAGTCTGGCACACAATCGTAGGCGAATCCCTTCGAGAAGAATTTTCGCAGTTGGGATACCCCCTTCTCGGTGGAGAACCATATTTAGCATAGTCTTCCATACTGAGAGAGCAGCTCTTAGGGCTAAGTGTACTGCCTTGTCTATTAACCAACAAAGATTGTGACGGCTTGCAAGCCTGTGTTGGTCCCGTAGCCTACGATAGTAATCGCAGTCAATGGATTAATACCAACTCACTGCCACGTGACTATTAAGACATAAATATTATGGCATGATTTGTTATACTAGGATATGAGGCATCATCCAAGTTTGAAGTAACCCATAATATTATTAGCACACCCCTCAGTCACTAAGTGCACGAGGAAGCTTGAGGACAACCAGAATATTCTAGATGTTGCGAGCAAGGCAATGAACCTCTCTTTGTATATCATTTACTAAGTTACCAAATTATGGTGAATATTCTAGAACCCACAAGGCAAGTATATAAGTAGTCTTTAGATCTAGATTAGTGAGACAGTGAAAATATAAATTACCTTTTACTATTTGAATTCTCAAGCTTCAATACTCAAACCGTGACAAAGATGGGTCGTAGAAAGAGTCACCTTTCCTCTTGCCGTCATTCGAGTGAGTCCTGGCCACCACAATTCGGATCCGTATGTTGCTACTGGGACAATACATGCATCGAAAGCTTTTACTAGAGCCTTTGGTGCAGCTCCTCGTCTAACCGTATTAAGTCGTATCATATGTTGGACTGCTTTAAGTGCTTTACTACACCAGGTTGTGACATAATGCTTAAACGTTAATCTGCTATCCAAATGAACACCAAGCTAGCGGTATGTTCAGCAGGTTCAATTATTGAGTCGTTAATTTTGACACCAATTTTTTCCTGACATTGGCGACTAAGGAACTGTATAACTTCTGTCTTGCTAGCGTCAAAAGAAACTGCATTCACTTCAATCCATTCGATTATGTCATCCACTTTACTTTTTGCTGCTGCTGCTGACTCAGCAACGGTTTGGCCTATTCTTAAGATGCCAGTATCGTCTGCGTAGCTAAATCGTGATCTTACCTTCCCCAAGCACATCGATTCTGCCAAATAGAGAAGGAAAAGGAGAGGAGATACTGGTGATCCTTGTGGTACTCCGCAAGTTAGTTTTCTCGGAGTTGTTACTCCACCAGGATAGCCAACCTGGACCATCCTATCTGAAAGAAATGAGTTAGTCCACCTGATGATCGAGTCGGCCCATCCTTCTGATTTCATACGCCTCAGTAATCTATTGTGCAGCACTGTATCAAAGGCTCCTTGGACGTCTAGCGTTGCAAATTTTGAGCTCCACCCTTGAGTCCGAGCTTCTTCGATGTCGTGGAGAACGCAAGAAACTAGATCGTTTGCTGAGCGTTTAGAGAGGGCTCCAAACTGCTGGTCGCCCACTACCCCTGAAATGATCGCTAAGTGTGACATCCTTTTTAATATTATTCTTTCCAGACTTTTTCCTAGACACGATAATAGTGCTATGGGCCTCCAACCTTTTGCTGTATTTGGATTTCTACCAAGTTTTGGCAGAAATAATAATTCTGCAAGTTTGAAGCAGGATGAATGATGGCCGTATTTAATGCACGCGCGAAATAAGTGAGTCACATGATACTTTATGATATTCCAACAAGCTGTGAGCAGCTCAACCGAGATACCATCTACACCTGGACAGGTGTTTCCGCTTCCTAAAGTGCACATTCTCACTTCTTCTTCTGTCAGATCCTCAGACTATGAGATTCGGGCTTCACTTGATGCTGTGCAAGGCGGGAGATCGTCAGAGGCCTGAAATCTCGCGAGTAAAATATCCCTAAGTATCTCTGCTCGTTCTTTCTAGTTCGAATACTTTACTCCATCGTGTATAAGAGGTGGTGGGATGCTGGCATTTCTTGGGGCTATCCACTTCATGAATTTGAAAACGTCTCTGGATGACTTCATTTCTTCTACTCTATTCTTCCAATATTCTCTTTTAGCTGACGCGCCTGTGGCATGCTACCTTTTTGCCAATATAGATTTGTCGACATCGATGGTTGCGTCTTTGTATTCTAAGTGCGCAAACTTGCGCTTCGGGGTCCACCACGGTGCCGATCTACCTCTACCTTTGTTGGAACTTTTTCCACACACTTTAAGTGCATTTGTTAGTACTTAACATAGTTCATTCGAAAATCTTTCTATTTCTTCTATTGAATCCAGAGTTGAAGGTTGTGGAATCCATTGTGACACCATTCGAGTGTATTGGGGTATCATGGCCCTCGGAGCCAAGCACTTCCGACTGTCTGATCGATGTGATCCACCGCAGTTTCGGCACTTTGTGAGTGCTCTACAATCATCTTCAGGATGCATGATTGACCCACATTTACTAAAGCTGGAGTACGAGAGCAACAACCGTTAGAATGAAACCCTAGACATCGCTTGCAGTTTAATTTTCTCTGTCGAGGTTTCAGAGGAGTAGCTTGACCGGAGTCATCAAAGAGTCTGAATCCAAGATTGGGAGCTGAATCTTTTTCGAAGAAAACCATCCACGTGCGATATGGTGCCCTAACCTTACTTTGACGCCTATATCGAGTTGATTTTGGCGTTAAGCCAGTGACTCGCTCCATTTCGGCGATCACTTCACTCTCTGTTACGGGTTTTCTGCCTTCTATTATTAAAATATGAGTAGGGATGTTGGGAAGCATATAGCTGACCCAATTGCGGGCCGCTTCAAATATAATCTCTTCGGGAAGTCGGTTAGATAACGATAATAGAAGCTGGCACCCTACCTCATCTTTTGCAATTATGGCATAACATGATGCAGCTGGTATTATTCTGTCGATAGTGGTAGGTGAACAGCCCAGTTTACGAATGACAGCCTCTCAAATTCCAGTAGGGGTGAAGCTACGCCATTCATGATTGCGTGGGATTCGTAGGAATATACGATCAACAAGACGATCGTCTTTAGGTATTGGCTTTGCAACACCATTATTCAGTGCGCCGGTTTTTTGTTTTTGATTCTGTCCTGTGCCTGACTTTTTTGATTGACTGCTACTTGTTGCAGTCCTCGGTTTTAGCTGCGATCTATATTTAAAGTTGCCTCCCTTGAGGACTGTGACCCAACTTCTGTCTTGTCGTGGCTTCTTGGGCTCCTGTTGAGCAGGAGGTATCGCACATTTATTTGGTCCTAGTGATGGAAATGAATCTTCATATGTTCTAGCCACAGTAGGAAGGGCTTTGGTTGGCACCTTAGGTAATGTAGGTGGAGCAGCGCCTGGGCTAACTTGCAGGAATTGCGCTATTGAAGCCCGAAGAAAACCCCGGAGAGAGTCTAAAAATGATTTATTGCCCCCTGTGAGCATTGGGGGTAGTGAATTTTCTACTGCATGAATAGCAGTAGCACAAATTTGAATGTTAGACTACGCCTGAGATGCTCGGCGTATTTCGGCTTCGATCATTTCTTGTAGTTCTTGTGGAACTGACATCTTACCAATATCTTCTTCAAACTTAGCATTACAAATTTCAGTGTTCTGAGAAGCTATCTGTGATGGTATCTTTTCTGTATTCGGCCTTGTATTTAAATCTGATGGTATAATATTTAGCTGCTGGGGCGATATGCTTAGGTTTTCAACTGGACCTGCACTGATTGCTGCCGTTTCACTTAGGGGATACCGCAAAGCTTAACTGCTAATCTCGGTGTCTTTGTTTTAGATAGGACGTGCCCAACGGGAATCCTTCAATCTTTTGATTGTAATCTTGTCGACTTCAGTGTCAACCGTTTCAATCTCGGGAATTTCTTCTATTCCTTTGATAATTTCTGCCTCGATGGCTTCAAAATCCATTTCGTCCATGGCAAGCCCTTTTTCCAGTAAGCGCGATCTCGCTCTAGTCTTTGCATTGTGAGCCAACGAATGTTTGTTTCTTTCTTTCACTCTACAATATATTCAATTTTCATAGTGAGAATGTTGGTGTGAACGAGTAGGCCATACTTTTAAGGATTAACCCTACCGGCTCCACCGGTCCTGGATCTAGATAGATGTAGGGCTTCGGCCCAGGACCTTAAAGTAAAAAAATAAAAAAATAAAATTAATACAACCATGAAAGGTAAATTTAATATTCTACATGATACAAGAATAGCTTTTGATAAGACCCTGAAAGTTTCCCAGCTCAAGACTTCGAGATCTGATAATCAATAGCCGAGCTTATTGTGATCGGCCAGAGGATTGTAAAATGGTTCTAACAGTTCACACGAAAGTCATAAATGGTGTTTTTCCATGGAAAAATTAATTTAATATACAGAGATCAAGCGGCCAGGATTTTTATTTTGGTGTCTAATGGGCGAAAAAGTATAAAATCTCAAAATGATCACTTGCTTGTTATGATGACTATGTTGACTTGTAAGACCGGTAACATCGCGGAGAAAGATAGCAGCCAAACTTAGGACAATTTAATGAATTATTTTAGTATCTAAGATTAAAAGTACTCATGCCTTACTACTAGCTTATCCCTATCAAAATAAAAAGTTTCATTGCAAGCAATACTTCAGCCAGTGACTACGTCGAAATTATCTCAGCCCAGGAATATCTTGTTTGGACTCTGATAGTTATTAAGAAAGCTCAATGCTTTCAGCTTCATACTAAAAATCCTCGGTAATGAAAATTGATACAATTTTAATTAAAGATATCTCTGATTGTAAAATTTGCTCCGGAGGTAATAATAGGTGGTGTGATGCTTTAGCCGTGATTCACTATTCCCAAAAGTTAAAAAACAAATATATCGGTTATGTATGAATGTACAACAGTGTCATCACATTTAATTTTCGGAAAGAGGTCATAAGTTATAATGCATACTACTTAATTAAAACAAGTGATTAATACCAGTTAAATGTTATCTGAGACAATGTTTAAAATCTGACTGTTTGAGCGCGTCTCAATTGAGACAACATGGAAAAATCACCATTACTTCATAAGATCTTTCTCACGACGGCAAACTTACTTATCCCCGTGGCAATACTTATATTTTCGAGCGGCTTCTTTCCATATAAACCGTTTCTTTCTGGATTAGCAGAGAATTATGATACGCAACATGGATCTACTCCAGAGGCACCCTTCAACAAAGTTATATTCATGGTGGTGGATGCTCTTCGAAGGTCTGGAGCTCCGCTTTGAAAAATCATTATTTGTTAACAAAAGCAGTGATTTTGTTTATGGAAACCATTCGGGATTTGATTTCACTCAAAAGTGAGTATAAGATGAAGATGAAGAAGTTCTTAAGAGGCTCAATTATCTAATACCTTTGACAGTCTCATAAGAACAGGAACAGCAATTCCCTTCACTGCGCATGCTAGACCTCCAACCATTACAATGCCTAGAATTAAATCATTATCTACAGGCTCAATACCTTCTTTTATAGACGTCATTCTCAATTTCGCTGAGACAGACAAAACATCAAGTCTCGCATCACAAGACAGCTGGCTTACACAGATGAAAGTAAAAGGTACTGGAAAATCGATAATGTTTGGTGATGATACTTGGTTGAAGTTATTTCCTGAAACTTTTGATCGAGCAGATGGTACTACAAGCTTTTTTGTATCGGTTGGTTGATATTGCATATTTTAATATGTGGCTGCTAAATAAGATCTCCGTAGGACTTTTCGGAAGTTGATACAAATGTTTCACGTCATGTTCCACAAGAACTAGAAAATAAGGACTGGAATGTTATGGTTCTACATTATTTAGGTCTTGACCACATTGGCCATAAATCAGGTCCTAGAAGGTCAGAGTAACTATCAAGTGAATGATGTAAAACTAATATCCCGCAGTCCGAATATGTTTTTCAAACAAAAAGAAATGGACAATATTGTAAAACAGATTTATATGGCTCTAATGTCTAAAGCTCATCTTGAATCAACAATCTTTCTACTTCTAGGCGATCATGGAATGAATGAGGCAGGGAATCATGGCGGCTCATCTCCTGGAGAAACCTCGCCAGCTCTCGTATTTATGTCACCAAAACTGAAAACTCATAGCGCAAGACTCCAAGCTCCTCCACATTATCAAGAAGATTTTAGATACTATTCATTTGTTGAGCAGTCCGACATAGTTCCTACTCTCGGCGCTTTGCTCGGATTTCCAATCCCAAAGAACAATATAGGAACCTTTATAACCCATTTCTTATCATTTTGGCCTGCAGGTAAAATGAGAAAAATATTTTAATTCATAATCGAGATGTTAAAGCTTGTAGGGGATGATAGGATTCAAATATATCTTCGAAATGTAGAGCAAATTCTTCGACTTTTAAGAGCTACATTCCCGTCTTTTAATCATGAAAGTGCTACTCAAAATTGCGAGGCTTTATACGACTCAATCGAGAAACTTGCATGTCAATGGAAACTTCTCATAGAGAGCGTACCTGAAAACGGTAAAGACGAAGAAAAACTACAAATTTGGCAGATATCTATTTCCATGGTAACCTCATCATAAAAGCCTAATCATTATTTCATGAAATTAATCTCCTCTAGTGGCTGAAACAGGCACAAGAAATGATGAGCAATGTTGCCACCAATTATGATCTTTCAAAGCTCGGATATGGAATAGCTTTTGCAATTATCAGTCTAGGATTATCCATATTTGCTGCGGGTAATATTATTGCTCAAGAGCGCACATTCTTCTCAACATTTTTCATAATTTCAATTTTATACGGAATTATGATGTTTGGTAGTAGTTATGTGGAGGAAGAGCAATCATTTTGGTATTGGACTACGAGTGCATGGCTTGGAAAATTATTAATAAAATAGTATGTCTAAAACTGAATTCATGATATTCTTCTAATGCTACATAGTTCTAGGGGTAGAAAAATGAGCTTTTACTTTATGTCATTTGGATTAGTTCTACTAAGAATTGCTATGCGCTGGAACCAAACTGGAAACAAATTCATAGGTGAACCGGATATAGCCAAGACCTATCTCTTGAGACACTCTACAATATTATGGCTCCTCATCACAATCTCATATCTATGGAACCTTTCAAGTTTATTATATCAGATACGTCACCTTAAATCACCTACATTTGACGTTATGATAATTACCGTATCAGCTGCTGCCTTATCACTCAAGATCTCACTCACAGATGAGGATTCACCTGAAATTATTGGCAACTGGTTGAGACTCATAGCTAATTTTGATTTTGGGATCCCGATTGTATTAAGAGTAAGATTATTATTCTTTATTCTTAGTGTTATATTACTCTTTGCTATCATACTTCGTCTCAGACATAGAATGACGTCATATCGTAAGGCTTCAAATCTAAATCATGATCGTTATTGTTACTCATAGGTTTTTAGAAACAGCATGCATAGTCCACAAAATCCTAATATATCTGCTTTTTACCCAATCAAGAGTTGAGAATATACCACTTTTGGTAATCTTTGAAGTGATCTTTATACTTCTTGACGGCCTTCATCTCAATATTGTCGAGATGACAATTACTATCATCCTTCTACAGCAAACTTCATTCTTCACCCAAGGTGGCTCGAATGCTATTTCCTCGATAGATCTTTCAAATGCATACAACGGAGTTATTAATTTTAACGTCATAGCAGTAGGGGCCTTGACATTCATTGGCAACTGGACCGGACCAATCTTTTGGACCTCAGCTTCGAATCTAATGCTCCTTCGCATAATTCGAACGAGAAAAGACAATTTATTCTTTTCTCATTTGGCTATTCTCACTATATTTCTATTAAGTAGCCTGACTTTTACTATGGCTGCGTGTATAATATTGCGTACACACTTGTTTGTGTGGACTGTTTTCTCTCCCAAATTTCTCTATAGTTTAGCTTGGAGCTTGGGACAACATCTCTGCATCAATATAGGTCTAGGATCCCTTCTTTATTGGGTTGGAACTAGATAGTAGATGAAGAAAATTTTAAAGTCCCAAAAGTGAATAAGAAATACATTGCTTTATCTTACCACAAGACGATTATAACAATGTCTTAAAAATATCATCAAAAATGTCGGCTTTTTTGTTTTTTTTCTTTCGAATCTTGGTTTGTGGATGTGATTTAGTTTCCTCGGGTTTAGGCTCTCCAATAAGATTTCGTTTTCTCTTTTTATCCACAGCAGCAACTCCAGCAGATTCCTTAACAATTTTCTCTTGGTTCTCACACTCTTGATTTTTTGCTTTAAACTCTTGTCTTGAGATAATTTCACCCAAATCATGGAGCTGTGTATCTTTGACCGTATCCTCATTAGAATTATTCAGTTCAGTATTGATAACAACGGGATTCTTCTCTATAATGAAACTGGGCAGCATTGGCAAAATATCGTTCAAATTTGCCAACAATCCCATTAACATTAACCCTAACACGGCATATTGATTATCCGCGATAAGATTCCCAAAAGCCCTATCAAATTTGTCAAAAAAAACTCCCATTTAGGGAAATATATTCTAAAACTAGTACGAGCGATTCCCAAGGGTATTATTAAATTCTTTCTCCCAACACAATAAGATGAGAATTTTTCAGTGTTTATTCGTAACTTCTTGAAAAAATTGAAAAGTGAACATATTTAGTTAATTTTACATAAAAGCTTTGGGAAATAGGAAGAAAGTAATATTAGTGTTCTACAAAATATACACACAAACTTACAAATGACATTTTGGTATCAAAAATCGTTGCATAAACTCAGTCCGTTGTTCAATTTTCAGTTGAGCAACAGTCAAATATTTATTTGATTTCACTTGATCAGTAGTTATTGTTTTTGTCCTTGTTGTCGTTATCCCTGTCATTTTAACAGCAGTAGTAAAAGCATCCAATTCCAACATCAACTTCGCAATGTGGCGTCGCAATTGCCCGAAAAATTTGTACCATCGCGCTACTCGATGTTGGTTCTTGTTGCGATGATGTGCTAAATGTAAGAGATGAGATATCTCTTGTAGCTTCTGTATACTTGTTGAGTATAAATCATCTTCCATTTTAATTAATTTTTTTCTCGGATGGGTTTTTTCCCTAGTTGATCACCTGTGCCTACTCTAGTTTCAGTCTTTCGTTCTCCGGACTTTCACCTCTCGTGCCACGCCCCACATTAGTTTTAATTTCGCTGCGGGCTCAACACAACTTCCCACATTTTTTTTGAATATCACGCATGTAAACCCTCATATCTCACGCAATTTTAAAACTTTCAACTGAAAACATATGGATAATCATGTAGAGACTACCTGTGACTCTATGAGACATAATCCAGGTGTAAAACTAACTATTTTGGCGCGACAATCTCAAGTAACACGCGACCGTTTTTCGGATACGTGTTCAAGGTAAGAGAGGCTCAAAAGTAGCGGCAACGAGACGTTTGGCTATCGAGAATATTTCCATCTGTCTCTGAATCTATTCAATGATCTGGATCAAGTCTATGGTATGTATTAAGCCAATTGTAATCACAGTTATTTAGGTTTTTCGTCGAAGCTCATCATCGCTCGAGACGATCCACATTGTAGGGAAGAACTAAGCCAGGCGCTTTAAAAAGCGCCGCTACTACAAAAAAGGCTCATGAAAAATATTCCTTAACATAATAGAGGTGCTAGGAGAGGCTTGAGTAGAGATAGTGGGCTCTTCAGCAGATTAAAAACTATCATAAGGGACGAGTATTCGCATCCGAAGAAATCTAGAAATATTGGTAGGACCGGTTTTTGTAAAGAGACTGCATAATTTAGCGATGATAGCTCACACAACACCGAAATTTTCTAAATATGTCTCTGACTATATTTTCACAATCTTCACATTCTACCTGTTTGTTTTTGGATGAGCCTTTTTTGTAGTAGCGGCGCTTTTTAAAGCGCCTGGCTTAGTTCTTCCCTACAATGTGGATCGTCTCGAGCGATGATGAGCTTCGACGAAAAACCTAAATAACTGTGATTACAATTGGCTTAATACATACCATAGACTTGATCCAGATCATTGAATAGATTCAGAGACAGATGGAAATATCCTCGATAGCCAAACGTCTCGTTGCCGCTACTTTTGAGCCTCTCTTACCTTGAACACGTATCCGAAAAACGGTCGCGTGTTACTTAAGATTGTCGCGCCACCATAGTTATGAGGCTTCTATATTGTCAGATTGTATAATTTATGTTTAATCACACGATGTCTCGTGGCTCAACTATTACAAGATTCGACAGATCTATAATAGCAAGCTTGAGACTAAAATGTATGATTTATTTCTACTAAAAAGAATAAGATAACTAACTCTTAAATACATTGCCCTTTCTCTACTCCTGAACTTCCTGATAAGAATCAATATACTTGCATATAAACAAAGACCAATTAGATAGCGGTCTCGTTGACCTGAAATCTGGTAACGTGAATAGTACAGAATATATTTATAGCCCCTGCTTGGAGCTCGCTTAGAACACCTATAGGGATTAGTCAGAGTTCGCTTGTCTACGTTATCCGATGTAAGAATTCGGATCCTCAGTTAGTTTTGGCGTGAGGCTAAATACTCCGGAATTTGAACGTGCATAATTTCGTGCACAGAATCTAATTTGTTATTTTGTGTTTATTCCGGGATTGCTAAACGCAGGGCAGTTATGCTATGCATAAACTTAGACTAGCATTTGACGTAATTTATGCAAGATAATATCAATTCTGATGGTAATTGCTAGTCTACGACACCTGTAAATTGCTGCTCAATAAGCCTTGCCTGAAAATACCAATTAAATGTTCTATATCGCCAGTTTTCCGTTTCCCCCAATTTTTCATACTATAAAATAATTTCTTGATGATATAATAAAAATGTATCCCAGCAGGTTCGAAATTTGTTCAACATCATCATTTTCTAAGACCCTACACCAGCATCAAATTTTATCCAAATCCAATAAAATAAGCTTGTATCTTATGTACCTTACATCTATGAATTTTCCGAACTATTTTTCTACCATTCATTGTTAGGATTATAGGTCTTTTAAGGTCGTATATCTGTTCCATAGCACTTGTGAGAACTATTTATGCTCGTTTCATTAAAAGCCTTTTAAAATTCCCACTTAACCCGCCATTTATAGCCTGTACATATTGTTGTAAAATTGCAAGACTTGAGCTTGAACAAACAAGGAATTTGTTAGTATACAAATAATTGCAAATAAATATATCAATGATTTATGAAGAAATGTGCTAGAATTAACAATCTTTAATCAGTAGTATTTAAAGAAGAGTCTTTTTATGAGAGATGTCTAGTAATAACGTAAAGATAAGTCAAATTATATATTGTTATTTTTCTTATAGATTAAAGGCAAAGCTCTTGCCTATTTATGTACATGTATTTCATATACAAATTATGTATATTAGTCCCTCAACGCTTTTCCTACTATAAAACTATAGACAATGGTCTTTGGGACAAAGAACACGTCTAAGACAAAAGACCGTGTCTAAGACAAATAAGACAATGGATAGCAACACAAAACAATAAGTCTGAGCAAAACCAAGGACAACATAATAAATTCATGACCTGTAAACATAACCTATAAAACACTATTTGTCTTAGAATTCTAGGTTAGTAAATCTTGTAGTACTATTGAAAATGTTGCTCTTTGACTAAGGAGTCATAATTTCCAACACATATCTAGTATTTCAGTCAAATCGATTTTATTATCTTAGAGACAGCTTGGGGGGCTAAAAGCTGGTGACAGCAGCAGTGGAGCTCGTTTGGTAGTGGTGCTTATGATTCATGTTTTCGACAACTTCTGACCTCTATACTTTCCAAATCTACAAAAAATTGACCGGAAGCTGACGTGTTTTTTCTTCGATTTTCTTGGTTTATTATGTAGATTTTGTGAGTCTCTCCTAGTCCATTCATGGTAGATGTGGTCAAGTAGCTCGCCCGCAAGCCCGTCCTCTTGAATATTATTGACTAAAACTTTTGAGAAGAAAGCGAATGCGACATATTAAAAAAATATAACTGGAAGGTGTAAATATTGACGTTGTTGTTGAAGTTTCTAGCACACGGTAAGTTCACTGCTCAACCAATGCAGGGTATCTTTTAGAAGGATCTTACAATGGAGACGGTGGCTTGAAAGTATAATTATTTTATTAAATAGATAGTTAGAGAGACTAAAGTTACAGTCATCAACAACCTTAGAGCAATTAATGGTATTTTAATAATCAGGTATTTCTATCTTAACGTTGTATGCCTTTAATTATTGTTTACTTAGTCGTATCCCAATGACAGAATAGTTGGAGCATTGATATTATGTAGCATGAGTTACGTGAAATACTAGCTTCCTCTCCTGCATTGCATAACTGCCCTTCGTTCAGCAATCCCGGTTTATTCTAGTCGTGTTAAATGAAAAACCTAAAGCACTTGAATAGCCTTTTATGATTTATCTAACCTGGATTTTGTGCATTGTCCTTCATATAATTTTTTCTGTATTAGTGTATTGCTGCTTTGCTGCTTTGATCTGAGTACGAACTGGGGGCTGATCAGGAGAGACGTTCATGATAGTGCACAACATATTTACTTTATTTGCAGACCACAGGTGTAGGAAAAGATCCTCAGGCACTAACTATAGTTTTGGAATAATTGATTTAATTTCATTCTGGACTTAGATCTAGATATTTAACTTTGCTCAATTACGAAACAGTCACTGCCACTTCACGGTTATAGTTTCTCTGTGATCCAATTTTGATTATCTATCGGGACCAGATGGCTTTCAATATGTGACATAAATTAGAGTGAAGTCTCAACATTATTGTGTGAAGAGGAATTTTAATGGAATGAAACATTTGGGCATTTACCAAGCATGTGGAGCAATCTTGAGTTTTTCAAAGTAATATATTGCTATTATTATTACTGCTTAAGCAAGAGCAAGTGTAAATTCTCCAACTCGTCTTCGGTTGAAGATCTTACACGGCTACCATAATGTCAATTCGAGGGGAGCTATTTGTGAAGCTAGAGAGCATGCTAATGATCAATCACCAAACATCCCTTGTATTATATGGAGGCGGACAATAGAACCACATGCGGCCATAACTTTCAAGCTTCTCGACTAGGATAGTCAATCCAACCATAGGAGTTTGACCAACATTGGTAGTGGAGACAAGGCCGAACCCCAAACTGCCATTCATTATCCTCAATATCTTAAATCCCTTCGAGGCAAATACTAGACCTATACCTACACAATTGGAAGGATATATAGTAGATCCGAGCATATCAGCCAAGAACACGTGCACATTAAACATGTTCATCGTGTGGTCAAGATGGATAAAATAGGGTATCTTAAAAATTTCCTACTCATCAGGAATGGCAAAGTGTAGGATCACCATATAAATTTAAATCTTATGAAATTAAAGAGATAGAACGTCTACAACTAAGGATATTTGAGGTTGATTGTGAAGAAAGTATTCGCAAAGAAATAAAGACGGATGCAAGTACATGGAATAATAGTTCCCCTATATCTTATTTTAAACAGCTGGCTGTGATTAAATACTCTATGGCTTCATTTGATAATTTTCTATTTTTACAAGCTTTATATCGCGAAATTAAAGATATTATCGAAGTCATAGTATAGTGTTGAATATTACTGGTTACTGACTGTCGATATTACAAGCCCACTTGTCCCTATGTTTACTGCAGACAAGAATATGTAGTCAAAAGTCTTTAATCTTTATTTTTATTCAATAAGACAAGATTTTACAGCAGTATAGGTGTATGTTGGGCAAAGGTGTTTGTCGGCTCAATTATATTTTCATAGAGCTTTCATTGTGTTTTTGGTGGAGATTAATAAGCTCTGTAACTGCTGAGTTTTTACTAGGGATATATAAACCGAGACTATATGTGGTGATACAGATATAAAAGATGGATATTTGGTTAAGGAGTATGTACATTATCATTTGTTTACTTCAGAACCTAAATTAATCAAATAAAAAATCTCTGTTGTACTGGAAACCAAATTGAAGGAATTGAGCATTGATTGGCTGAAAGAAGGCTAGTGTGCAGGTAATCTACACAAAATTTACTCTTTGGGGGAGGTTAGTAGATGAGTAGTGCACAGGGGTTAGATAACTAGTATGCCCCTTGAAAAATAGTCATGATTGGCGAATATCCTAATCTAGTCCTTTTAGGGGGATGACATAAGAAATCTGCGCCATCAATTTACCCACTTGAAGTTTGGGCCGTATTTGAAATTGAAGGCACCGACAACATATCAACGCATCTTATCATCTTTATTACGTGATATGAAGACCTTGGTCGGAATCTACATGTTAATAAAGGGTTGCTTATATGAACTTTAAATTAACTTTTCAAGGGTAAAGCTCCCTGCCACAGGACTCGTATTGTGTCACAAAAGGGATTGACGAAAATACTATCAATATTTTAGGGAAGATGAGGTTCACAGATGCTTGAAGATTATGTTTATTTATACATAGAGCTCCGGAATCCTGAGGACGCCGTGAAGAATACTCGTGAATAATGCAATAATGTCACATGGCATCATAGCTGATAACCTGATGAGAAATGGTGGCATAAGAGCAGAGTGGTCTTTCCAAATTACTCTAGGTCATTCTTTCGTATCAAGAGTTCTCTTTTTATTGATAATTGGAGAAATTTCTCTCCACAGCTTTTGGTTCTAGACTTCAAGATCTTCAAGATCTTCTTGTCTATAGATCTAGGCTTAATTTGAGTAATATACTTACAACTGTTATAGATGGGCTCTATAAAGATCTACCAGAAATGTGGGGTAGGAAGTTCCGAAAACGACTCTTATATATTTTATAATCTTTTTGAACTCTTGGCTATGCGAAAAACTAATCATAAACTCTTTTTTTCTTGAAGCCAAATTAAGCTTGATTTACAGCTCAACAATAGTCCAGAGCTCAATATACGCCAAACGCTCTTTAGAGAGCTTGGAGGCCAGGCTTAGCCTTCGTGCCTACTTGGCGTTAACTGTTAATAATACAGAGCTGAATGCACTTGTTACTAATACCTCAGATAAGCGACATATAAATCTACTCCTAATTGGTTTGCCAAAAGTCCCACTCATTACCTATCCACACGTGCTGAGCACAGGCAAGTAATAAATCGCGGATTACTTCTCAACTGAGCAGCAATGGTTATAGATTCATACAGCCAGTCTCTACGGAGGAACACAGGATTATTTGTTATGAAAATATAATTTATCCTATACGCTTGATCACGTCTTGCATTTCGAATCAGGTAGTAATTGGCACTTTAATCATACACCAAGGGTCAAAATTAGAACAACCTGAACCTAAGACTCTGTAATAACGCGATTTCTAGACAAGAAATGTTGCTCTAGCTACAATGATAGCCCCGCAAGTCAATAGCATAAGCTTAATTCGTAGGATAGTAATTTTCTCGATGGAGAAGAATTTGAAGATCTAGCTAGCTGTCAAGCCATCATTTATTTTCTATGAGAAATGTGATATGCAAGAAACGCGACGCGCTTCATTAAAACTTGTGCTCCCATAGGCACTCGGGCATGACCAAAGGCCATCAACATCTTTGTGTGTTTCATGGCTAAGCGAAACTCAAGTTTTGAGTCACTTTTTTTGTTCGATGGAATGATGTCTATTTTTTTAACACAATAACAGCGTGGGAATCGCTCCTTACAGTGGATAGATGAGCAAACCAGATGACTGAGTTATGGGAAGATAATTTTAGCAGCCAGTTGTATCTCCTGACCGGCTCTTGAAAATATATTAACTATTATATTAATTTATGAATCGAGTTTCATTTCTAAAGAGTTACCTAAATGATGGTGAGGTGCCTTCTCCAGCAGCGCTTTAACCCTCTTTCGGGATACACACGAGACGCGCCATAACGGTAGGCAATGACAGGCAAATTCGAGTAAGCCACAGGGAGAAGCACAGGCTCAAACATCACTGGCTGGCACATTGGTGGGCTGATGCACTCCTTTTTGGTAACGGCCCTATTCAAGCTTAACCCTGGCTTCTTGCAGCATTCACTAAAAATAAATAGAATCTTAAGGCCTGAGGCTTGAATGTGAGAAGTGGAGCGTGAGCAGGGATCATTAAGGGGCCTGCTAAGCCTAATGTGGTATGTAATGTTTGGCTTTTGATTGGTGGTGATGATGCTGATAAGAATCCACACACAGTATGTACTGGATATCCAGGCCAAGATCTAAAGTTCTTTTTGTGGATAGAAGGTAGTATCTGAACCGACTCCGAGCCCCACTGTTCTCAGTCATTGACCCACATTACAGATTCCTGCAAGACGTCAGATGTAATACCTGCATGATGGTGAGCTAGCTTTTAAAGCTCGCAAGTGCACAGGTTTGAAACTCTAAATGCTGTGGCCGGTCTGACATTGTCAACAAACCCTCAAGACTCATTGCAAAAGAATACAAAAAAAATAAGAATAATATCTTTCTTGCAAAAGCCTAAAAGTAACTTGTGGCGCATAACTAAAGCATGTCTTCAAACAAGCCCCTACCACTTGCACCTGACAGTATCTCTTGGTACTTATTGCGTCCCCTTTCCGGCTTAAAATAGTCCAGCTGTTCAGCTGATAACTCGTTTCCAGCACTTTATATTATTCATCTAGCATCTAGAATAAAGAAGGGTCACTTACTGTTCCCTCAAGTACTTTTCATCAGACCAATAATCTCAAGTCTGCTGGTTCAATACAAGCAATCAACAGTAGGAACCCGAGGTTGCCGCTTTATCGGTAAAATATTTGATTCACTAACCATACTAGTCTAGAAGATTGATAGCATCTCTATCTGACCTATGACCGGTGACTTTCTTATCTTTGGGGCACATTAAATGTGTATCGATTTATTATTGTTACCTCGAACCAATTTTTAAGTACGACGCTCATTATATTTCTAGATTCAGATCCACACCCGCTAACAACATGGCTAAGGACTAGTAGATCTTAAACATTGATTAATGTATTTGAGAGGTAAAGCCCCCGCAGATGTATCATCAATATGGCAAAAAAGTCTCTAAACATGGCCAGAACCTTGATTTTGAGTTCAAACGACTCATCAACAACGTCAAAGTTTCCAGAATATTCAGAACCTGTTGCCAGTACTCCTAGACATATTCCTTCAATAGAGAACTCTTCCGGCGTATTTGAACCGAGCTATTGCAACGCAGACAGTATGCCTTTGGACGAGCACAAGCTCATAAACCAGGTCACCATCACGCCAAGCCAAGAATCATTTCCGGAGTCAGTTGATGATGAGCATCTCTTTGGCAAAGGAAAGAGGACTCTCCGTTCACAAACAGTTGGATATGTTGCTCCAGTATTCATGGGCAAGCGAGTTCAGAAAGATGATGGTCAGCTAGAAATCTGAATTGATACTAGACTAATCCATATACATCTACTAACATATTCATAGTTAAAAAACAAATTCAAGCTGGAGGTCTCATTCCTGAGTCAGTTGTAGACCATGAAATCGCCTGGTTCTACGAAGAATTAGGCATCGATGATGTTTATTTCCAATCAGAGACTGTCGAGGAAATCTCTCGTCTCATTATTTCTCTATACGCCGCCAAAATTACTGCTTGGGCTCATAAGGAAAAGAGGCAAGAGATTAGATTAGATATGGAAGCTATTGATCATGCAATATACATTGATACAAGCCAACCTGGTATAAGTAAAAGCGATGGGTCACGATATGAACAGCGACTAGAATTTAAATACCTCGATGTCTCTGCAACTTCGGAGAATTGCTATCGAGTAGAGACCTTTCGCTCAGCAACAAGCCTCCCAGGAATGTATGAGTCCAACTCTACCATGCGATGTTACTTTGTATATCAATGTTGCTTTATGAACCCTAACCCGTCACCTCAAGAGACTTGCCTTGACTTAATTGGTGATCGAATGTTTCTCGCTAAAGCAACCAAAAATACACTACAGATTTACCAAGAAGTAATTAAGAGTGCTGTATCTAGAACAGGACCTGTGATCGAAGTCTTTAACGTAGAAAACTCCAACAAAATCCGATTTGTTGTCGCTTTCCGCCGAAAAACTGCCCTTGGAATATTCTCTGCACTATCCGATCTTTATCATTACTATGGGTTAACCAGTTCCCGTAAGTATGTTGAACAATTTAGCAATGGGATAACGATTATCTCTCTCTATCTGATGCCATCCACCAACTTGGATCAGAAGAAATTTCCACCTCTTGAGGTGTCAATTCGTCATATTACAAACGAAATCTCACTATTGTATTGCCTTCCTCAAAATAGATTCCATTCACTCTATGTCAGCGGTCAATTAAGTCTCCAAGAGACTATTTATGCACACTGTCTTATGATTTTCATACAGCATTTCTTAAATCGCTTAGGTGAGTGAAAATAAAAACCAAGTTTAAAAGTGTCTGACATCACAAAAGGTTCGGAGTATGCATCTTTAGTATCAGCCTTAGATCCATCCAACGGTATACATGTTGAGATACTGGCTAAAATCAAGCGACGTCTAAGAACAGAAACATTTACCGCAGATTATATTACCGAGATTATCATGACACATACTGACCTCATTCGACCGCTTTATTCTTCATTTGCTAGTACTCATTCGACTCGATATCGTGATCCAGATAACTACTCTAACCCACATTCTCCTTTGCCAGAGCCTTGCACTGAGATCCAACTGAGAGATCTGATTACAAGGAGCTGTCAGAACGAACATGAAGAGCTCGTGATGAATTCTTTTCTTACGTTTAACAAATCAGTACTTAAGACTAATTTTTACACAACTACTAAAGTTGCATTAAGCTTTCGACTTGACCCTTCATTTCTACCAGAAATTGAGTATCCTCAACCTTTATATGGTATGTTTCTAGTAATTGGTTCAGAGTTCCGTGGTTTTCATTTAAGGTTCAGGGACATCGCACGAGGGGGTATTCGTATCGTGAAATCACGAAACCGTGAGGCCTATTCCATCAATGCTCGTCGACTTTTTGACGAAAACTATGGCCTGGCTAGTACCCAGCAACGAAAGAATAAAGACATTCCTGAATCTGGCTCCAAAGGTGTCATATTACTTGATTCTCAGCATCAGGATAAGAGTGGTGTTGCTTTCGAGAAGTATATTGATAGTATATTAGACCTATTGATTCCAGCTACATCACCAGGAATTAAGGACCCTATCACAGATCTTTATGGAAAGCAAGAAATTCTTTTCATGGGGCCTGATGAGAATACGGCACATCTAGTTGACTGGGCTACAGAGCACGCACGAAAACGCGGTGCGATCTGGTGGAAATCATTCTTTACAGGAAAGAGCCCTACGCTAGGCGGAATTCCTCACGATGCGTACGGCATGACCACCCTTTCCGTTCGAGAATTTGTTTGTGGTATTTACAGAAAGTTGAATCTAGACTCGACCAAAGTAAGAAAAATGCAGACTGGAGGTCCAGATGGTGATTTGGGCAGTAATGAAATACTCTTAAGCTCTGAAATGTATACATCTATCGTTGATGGGAGCGGTGTTCTGGTCGATCCAAATGGAATTGATCGTGATGAACTCGTCCACCTAGCAAAAAAGAGACAAATGATATCTCAGTTCAACATTAGTAAGCTCTCAAAGGCTGGATACCGTGTTCTTATTGATGAGAATAATGTCGTTCTTCCAAGCGGTGAAATCGTTAATAACGGTACTACCTTTCGCAATACTTTTCATTTACGAGTTGAAAATATGACTGACTGCTTTGTTCCTTGTGGTGGTCGGCCAGAGTCTATTGATCTATCTAATCTTAATAAAGTTATTCGTAATGGCAAAACCACAATTCCATATATTGTCGAGGGTGCAAATCTATTCATCACCCAGGATGCTAAGATCCGTTTAGAAAAAGCTGGCTGTATACTTTTTAAGGATGCGTCCGCAAATAAGGGTGGTGTAACATCCTCTTCCCTGGAAGTTCTGGCTAGTCTTAGCTTTGACGATAAGGAGTTTGAAGAAAATATGTGTGTAGATAGTACTGGAAATGCTCCAAGCTTTTACAAAGCATATGTGGAAGAAGTTCAAGAAAAAATTAAAGAGAATGCTAGGCTGGAGTTTGAAGCTATATGGCGTGAACATGAAGCAACGAACATTCCTAGAAGTATACTATCAGATTCTCTCAGTATCGCCATTACAAAACTTGACGAAGAACTACAGCACACTGAGTTATGGAATGACCTTGAGCTACGTCGATCAGTCTTAAAGGATGCTTTGCCAAAGTTGCTTTTATCAAAAATTGGATTGGAATTAATTATCCAAAGAGTATGTGATTATAAATGATGACTTATTATGATTATACTAATTAAGATTTAGGTTCCTGATAGCTATCTTCGAGCTATATTTGGAAGTTATTTAGCAAGCCGATTCATCTACCAATTTGGAACCTCGCCATCCCAGTTTGCATTTTTTGATTTGTGAGTTACTCTTGTCAAATTTATCCTATTGCTAATTTTATGTCTTAGTATGTCAAAGCGATTACCGAAGAATTTATGAAACAATAGAAAGTAGTGGGTCATAAAAGTTTGCTAGTCCAGTAAGCGTAAGTCATTATCTCTGGACACTTCTATAATTTATAATATGTGATCTTTTAAAGTTTTCACTCTTTGTTTAACAGCCCACAATTCTGTTTAAATATGTGATTATTTAAGAGCAATTATTTCTTTATTTCTCTGAAATTCGGTATCTAAATGCGCATTACAGGAATTCTTTCGCCTCGGCCTACCTCTTACATCTCAACACTAGTCCTCTATATATATAGCTAAATTACCACCATATTGAGAACCTTTTTCGGATCAGGATTTGAAAATTGAGATTAATATTTTTTGTACCTCATTTTCATCACCCTAAAATTTTATAGACACAAAGAGTACAGATACCTCAATATGTAATACCTAAGATAATTTAATTTAATTTATGGCCATAAGTCACTTTTAATCTAAGATAAAATAATTCTCCAACCTCACTGCACGATCCAATTTCAAATGAACGTAATTTTTATCAACACTCGAAAGAACCAATGAGGAATTAAATTTTTTCAATTAAAACTATGCTGCGTCTACTTCAAACCGCATTAATTTTTCTCTGGGTTACTATACGCGTCGTTCTAGATAACAAGATATAAAGATAAAGTTGACAGGACGATTTTTTGCTTAAATTATATCTCGCCTCAAATAGGATTTTCAAATTAGGAGTACGACGCAAAATTAAAGAGCGGCTTTTGAAGTGCTACCTAGAATCACCTTATTAGTGTGGGGCCTCTAACTTTACTTCTTCGAGTTATTATGTACGGCAGAAGTGCACATAACTATGCTTTCATAGCTCACAGGTAAAGTGTTGAAGGAATATTTCGTAACCTTCAGGACCAGCACATTTTCCTCTATCTGAGACTTTTCAATAAGAAGTATACTAACCGCCGTTTCCCTCCAACTGCGCTATCGCTTGTAGTTGGGGAACCGGCTATGAGTGGTCTATAGTTGATTTAGGGTGTTGCTAAATCTGAGTAGATTCAGGCTCATCGCTCAATCAATAGGAGGAAGTAATTAAACGAAACTTGTAACATGACGTTACCAGGTTAAAAATATCTAAGATCAGTAGCCTAAGAGTAGTGAAGTGCGGGTCAGTCTCATTGTTTACATATTAACAGTCACGACCAAGCGTATCATGCACTTTTACCTCTGACTTAAAATCATTTTAGCCGCAAACTAGCTCTAGATATCTATTGATGAGGTAACCAAAACTTCTGCTATTGCCTATTTGTTTAAAACAAATCCTAGAATAAAATACTGAACGTTTAGTTACCAAATGAACAAAAATTGCTGCGACGAAAAGTGTGCGCTCTATCCTACAGAAGCTTGAGCTCTTCTTTTCTATTTCCAAAATTTAATTTCTAATTAAAATATACTGTCAATTCTGTACTCAAAGATCTTCTCACAGCACGTAAAATCCAGATCTTCTACGATGATTTTAGCGTCATTAAAGTCTAATGAACCCGAGAAAATAATGGGTCCAGGATTTCATCTAGTGTTCCATTGCAGGGCAAAGTCTTAGACTGCAAAAGCTTCAATATAGACCTCAAAAAGCATTCCAAATAAAACGCGTAGTAAGTAGCAAATGAAAATTTAGGGTGGAAGGCCAGCTCGAAGGTGCTATGAGAGTATCGAAACAACAACATTTAATCACTAATTCATTGGCTACCTATATTATACTTTGAAAAAATCTCTGGCACAAACAGCCCAAGAAGAAACACTTCTCCGTTAAGGCACGATCCTTGGACCTACCTTCAGGCTCAGACGCATCCTACTTTGAGAATATCCTTATTCTTAAATACAGTCTAAATTGGGATAGTAAATAATGATAATAATAATTTTTTTATAGATTTAAATAATCTAGCTAGGCAGTTGAAATGGGCCACGGATCTGTTTTCAACTGGTCCAATAACATTTACATGAGGCCTTTCATGTAGAGCTAGGACAGCATGATAAGTATATTACGCTGGTAAAATACAAGAACAAGCGTGCCTTCGCAGCTTCAAGAGGAATACATATGTAAGTACTGATGTAAATATTAAGCAATCTTGAAAACTTTCAGTTCTATCTATGACAATAACAAGACCCTGATCTGCAAGAAAAACTAAGTAGAACTCTAAAACTTCTTAAGAGCTTTACTCTATACTACAGTATGATCGCTATCTTATGCTTCTAAAGAATGTGGCAGGTTGTTGAAGTCTTCGAGGGCCTAATTCTTCGTATTTACCTTAGATATATTAAATGTAACTTAAATTCCTTATTGACCTAAACTAATATATAGGGAGAGAGCTCTCCTCTTGCTATATTCTCGATCGCACATACAAATCACGCATGAAAATGTTATTCAGCGTAAAGTGGGCTTGAGGAGATTCATGTGTCTATCAGAAAACACAAACACACTCATTGTACGAATGCGCAGACCAGCTAAATGGCTCTGATGCAAGGCTTAAATCTACCAACAGATTTAGCAAGGCTCTTGATTTATTTGTACTAGCAACTATTTACTTCTTCGAAAGAGTTTAGTTTGTTCAAATAAACAAACCAGAGAGTTTTTTTTTTTTTTTTTTTTTTTTTTTTTTTTTTTTTTTTTTTTTTTTTTTTTTTTTTTGGTTGATTCTGGAAATGTTGAGTATTAAAATGTAATACTGAGGTTCTAAGGTACTGGTAGGTTAAGATTTTTTTTTAAAAAAAAAAAAAAATAACAAATAGATTTGAGGTTATCTAATGAGGTGTCTCGTATTTCTAAAATATATCTATCTCTCGTAGATCGTAGAAAACCGTAAGACTATTCGTGTCCCTTCTAAGTAGGTCATACACTACTATATACATTTCATAATCCTTTGTCTTATAGCTCCTAAACCTATGTACAGCTAGCTAGCTTGCTTTGGTGGTGGTTGTTATAATTCGTAACGTTGTACGTACTAGTAGACATGATTTATATGGCACATGGTAGTATAGATAATTCTACATAAAGTATCCCTGTATTCGGTTATCGGTTATTTTAGCGAGTGCTTACCGAGGGCTAAAATCTAGGTTGTAGTATGGGTCATGACATGTATATGAGGGTCTAATATTTAAGATCCTCAATGCGACGAAAAAAAAACATAAATCTCTCTTTGAGAGAGAGAGAGAGAGAGAGAGAGAGAATTATTTTCATATCATACAATACATAATTCCATGCTTTCCTGTCACGGTTTGTCCGTATTTTAAGGCTTTGGCGTAAACTTAAGCAAAGATAGTTGCTGTGGCAACTAAGATTTGCTATATTGTAATGCTAAACGAAGGGCAGTTATGCAATGCAGGAGAGGAAACTAGTATTTCACGTAACTCATGCTACATAATATCAATGCTACAACTAGTCTGTCATTGGGATACGACTAAGTAAACAATAATTAAAGGTATACAACGTTAAGATAGAAATACCTGATTATTAAAATACCATTAATTGCTCTAAGGTTGTTGATAACTGTAACTTTAGTCTCTCTAACTATCTATTTAATAAAATAATTATACTTTCAAGCCACCGTCTCCATTGTAAGATCCTTCTAAAAGATACCCTGCATTGGTTGAGCAGTGAACTTACCGTGTGCTAGAAACTTCAACAACAACGTCAATATTTACACCTTCCAGTTATATTTTTTTAATATGTCGCATTCGCTTTCTTCTCAAAAGTTTTAGTCAATAATATTCAAGAGGACGGGCTTGCGGGCGAGCTACTTGACCACATCTACCATGAATGGACTAGGAGAGACTCACAAAATCTACATAATAAACCAAGAAAATCGAAGAAAAAACACGTCAGCTTCCGGTCAATTTTTTGTAGATTTGGAAAGTATAGAGGTCAGAAGTTGTCGAAAATATGAATCATAAGCACCACTACCAAACGAGCTCCACTGCTGCTGTCACCAGATTTTAGCCCCCATAACCTGTCTCTGAAACAATGAGATCGACTTGACAAATATACTAGGAGTTATATTTAAAGTCTATAAATAAGGATTAAAATGGGATTTTTTTTTTAAAAAAAAAATGGTTCCTGAGCTGGTCATATGTAGTTCTCATAAATGCTATCGATAAAACATATGGTTTAAAAAGACCTATAACTCTCAAAATAAAAAGCTGAAACTTGGTTTCTGAGACTCACCTACTTAGCTTTTCGCGTAGTAGGAAATGTGTGATGGAAGGAAAGTGTTAGATGCGGCATGTAGACAGTGAGGCAAGGAGAAAGGAGTGACAGGCTAAGAGTTGCCATCCTATTTGATACACGAGATAGATGCATCACCACTCAACCAAAAATTCAGACCAGAATCATAGAACACTATGATCTGATAAATCTCCATATATATATTATACAATATAAGGCAATCCTGACAGAAAGAAACACATATCCTGATAATCAAAAGACAGCGTAAAAATTTAATTTTTTGACTTTTGACGATGAATTGTTCAGGGTAAGGGGAAACTATTAATGAGGGAAAATGCGAATGGACACGATACTATAGACTAAATCCGTAGATTTTAACTGAAAATAAAGGAAACACCTTCCTCTTTCGGTTAATGATTCATGTATTTAAAACATACCGAGAAACTTTTGGAGGATGATAAGTTATTCTATCATGAATAGCATATTAAAAAAAATTACTTCTGTAATTTACTGGCTCACTAAAAAGATCAAGACGTAAATAATATAAGTCAAAAATACTAAGAGGTCTTAAGATAGTAAAAACAGAGTATTCAAGAAAAATTTCTCAGTATAAGTCGGTTCTTCCCATACGTTATTCGCTAGACTCTCCACTATTAAATAAATTGGAGAGATCTGTTGAAGTTTGTATTTTTTGAAACACCTTCAGTTGTGGGCCTCGGATTGGATGGATCAGTCTGCCACTCCTCATAATCTCGTTTGATTGATTCTAATTCCGCACTGAGATGCACTAGCTGTGTGTGATAATCTTCGAGAATCTAACATAAAAAAAATCATTAGTTTTGGATCTTTATTTCCTCCAGGAGAAATTTGCTGAAAAGAAAAGTAGTGAAACTCATTACCTTTTTTGACCGCCTTGTTAATTCTTCATCCATAGTATTAGTCGCCTCTAGTCCAGCTTTCAGGGACTCAGAGTTCAGTACTTTGGCTCGATCCTGGACAGCAAGCATTCTTGCCCAAATTTCTTCTCCTCTCGCTCCTAATGCCGGATCATTGACTTGTCTTTCAAGTGATAATAATTTCATTTTTAATTCTTCTTCATCGCCGCCTAAAGCATAGCCTCTGTTACGAAGAACCTGAACCTTTGTTGCTAAAGCAATACACCTTTGCTTTAAAACGGTGTGTTTTCTCCTTGCATCCATTACTTTAATACTAAACTTGGTTTCATGATCTTGCATCATTCGGGACAGGGAATTATTTATTTCATGAAGCCGAGCGTTGAAATTGGCCAAGTTACGTTGTTGGAGCTTTATTCGCTCACCAATTTGTGCAAATCCTACGCATAGAACTGGTATGTACCCTTTATCTGGTTTGTTTGATAACGCTTCATCCCAGGCTTTTGGATCTTCATTTGGACCGGGTCGGTAGTATGGGGCCATATTATCGTCCACCTTGTTGTAAAAGTAATATTTGAACGCACAGTTAGGGTTGTTGGTGTCCCATTTTTCAAATACTGCAGCCATTTGCTCTGGTACACTCTTCTCTCCTGACTCTAAGTTAGTGACGAGATTGTTGTCAGGCTAGAGACACTACGTGGGTTAATTGAGCTATTCGGCTGCCAAATTCCGCTCCTCCCTAGCTGCAGAACTGGCTGTGCCTGTATTTGAGATTTTCCAATTGTCGAGGTATTCGGCTGTTGCAACTGGTTGCTCTGGCCAAGTTTCGCAAAGGGACTGACACCAATTTGAGATGACTGATTATTTTGGTCAGAATTTAATCCTCCAAAAATTCCTCCCTGTTGTTGGTTCTGGGTTGATTGGCCCAGGCTACCGAACAAACTTGACGTTTGTTGGGGTCCTTTACTTTGTTGGCTTTGCCCAAATCCACCAAAGCCTCCCCCAGACTGCTGCATGACTGAACGCTCGTTTTTCTTTTTTCTTCACAAAGTCCAACTTCTTTCTTGTGTGTATTATGATAAGAGGGTTATGTATACACGGGAGAACAAGTGCGTCTGGTGTTGCAATGAAGAACAAGAGATCCAGAATATATCGGTGGAATATGGATATAGATATGTAGTTACACGCGAATTTTTTTAGGTTCAACTAGAGTCTTTCGCAAAATAACATAGATCTATGGTGCAACAGGTTTCTCATCAAAGGTAAGTATGATCAAATGTAGACGTGTACGTCCAGGCATTTTTTTAAAAAAAAAAAGGCCGAGTAAGCTAACCAGCTAGCTTCTTTGAGTGAAGCTGATTCTCTAATTGGCTGAATTTGTCCGCTTTCTATAACTAATTTGCTTGCTCAATAACTGACCAATTAGAATTTTAGTATTTTACAGCAAGACAACATACAAATATGTAATTATATCTTCCAGACACCAAGTCATATTCAATATGGCAGCAAGGCAGCCTCAGTAAGTTTTAAAAAATCATACCCTCAAAAGAAATTTGACGCAGCACAAAAACTAAAAATATAAATACAGGTTCAACCAATCTGTCTTAATTGATACAGCACCTTTACCACCAAGCATCCCACCAGTTACAGAAGTCGGGAGCAGCTCTGCCCCATTGCTTTCAGCAAGTTTTTTCATTGGTGCGAGATGTAAGCCCTATGGAGATGATTTCATGCAATGCAAGACAGAAAATCCGGGGAAAGGAGAATTTGAGTGTCTGAAAGAGGGAAGAAGGGTAACGAGGTGTGCAAGGAGCGTGTGAGTACTCACTCGATTGACAATCCTTTTACGCCCTATTCCCCAAGAATTTTTATTTTGCGGAATGAGGCTTTTTTTGCAAAAAAAACTCAAGGCACGCAAAGTACGAGCCATTTTTTGCTTCAAAAGTATCGTCTCATTAGCAAGCTTATACCGATATTTGAAGAATATAGTATTGCAGATGTGAACAAGCATTGTTTAGAAGAATTTAGAAAGCACTGGACATGCTTGGATAACAATAATCAACAACTCTGGCATTGTAGACCAGCCGAGTGGAAATTAAATAAATGTGTTTATGATAACTTGGTATGTACATGTATTTGAAAACATATAATAACAATAGTATGAGAGTAATGATAACATTATCACAGAAATTAGAGAAAGTTATCCCTGATACTCCCGAGGGAGAAATACC
This sequence comes from Oidium heveae, assembly GCA_003957845.1. Taxonomy (NCBI): domain Eukaryota; kingdom Fungi; phylum Ascomycota; class Leotiomycetes; order Helotiales; family Erysiphaceae; genus Oidium; species Oidium heveae. Next base: position 129,653 of record QVIK01000010.1, on the reverse strand, counting down.
GGTACATCTCCGCAAGAAGCAGATCTATTCGCAGAATTGAGTACAGTTGAAATTAAAGCTATGATGAAAAAAATGCAGATCTATTGCGAATAGTCAAATAGTTTGATTTAAATTGAGTTCGGGGTTCTATTGAGATCAACTTGATTTAAATCGATTTATATTACAATAAATTTTTCATCTACTCAGATCTAATCAAGTTAAAACTTGTGAATACCTACAACTTTCATGTGGCTTATAAAGTCTTCATCATAAGTTTAATAAAAATTGAAAAACTCGATAGGATCTTAGTCTTCAAATATTACTGAGCCACCAATAGTGATGTATCGGCGCCAAAGGTTACTCAGTTCTCAGTTACAATAGATTGCCACAGCACTTTCCTCGATCATTTCTTGCCAATTTTTTTTTCAATAGCGGAGACAGCATGCCGTAATTTATATTCTCACAAATTCTATTCCGTGTTGCATGGTTATGTTACCGTTTGTATTTTCGTTGTATGTTGCTACAATCGCTTGTGAATCACTTGAATCGCTTCATGTAAAGCTTTGTTTTAAAGTATTGTACATTTTGACTTGGGATTGCTCTGCTTGGGCTGATAAAAAATGATGATGAATATTGACTTTGTGTTTTGTGAATATAAATGGTTACTATTACGTGAGACTCAATTAATATACATCTATGCGCTAGATTTACGAGTTACAAGGCGTTAGATATATAGAGACAGTAGAATAGGGAGAAAAGGTTTTTTGATTCTTTATGTCGGACTGATCCGGTATTGAAATCTCAATTCTCTATTACATTGAAACGGCTCCTTTTGAGAATTGAATAGCTTAGAATCTTCCTCCTATTATCAATCGACCAAAAAAAGCGAGTTAAACCTATTTGACTCTATTTTAACTTCAGTACGTATTATCTTTGATGGATAACTATGGTTCTATTCTGAATAATGATAAATAATTAAGGCGAAAATGAAAAGCAGTAATAAAAGAGTAAATTTAATATAATTAAGTTTATTGAATTTTGCCTCACTATAAATAGAAACAGAATGAGTACAGAATAATCATGAACGTATTAAAGCACTCTTAGTCTTATTGAAATATGTATCTTATCATCAAACTCTCTTTTTCATCGACCAAAATCTCAAGACAGTCTGCAGATAAGTTTTTTCTCCCTGAACATAAATGTTCAAGTTTACTAAATTATTTTTCTTCGCTAGACGTTTACCTCGAAAACCACTTTTATGTAATAAAGGCTAGCGAGGAGATAAATTAGCGGTTGAAGCACTTGCTTTCTGATGATACTTATTAGGGAACAAAAAAGTTTCTCTTGCAAACACTCGTCTGTGAGGTATGCAATATCTCTAGAACTCCTCCGAATGGAAATTTACACAGCAAACGTGTGAAGTGACCATTATAATACCATATGAATTGTGATGTCTAGAGATCAATCGGAAGTTAGTCAATCATGTGTAGCCAGCTTTCTATGCAAGAAATCGTTTTTAAACATTCGATTTTAGTTTTTGTTTAATTTCACGTCCTGTTTTCTTCCGCTCCAATATTCGCTCCCGATCTTTGTCAAGCTTCAGTTTAGTGATGACAACATTTGATGAGTGAATCCCGAGGGGGACAGATTGACCAGATGATTTTTCTTTTACTACTCGCTCAATGTGTACAACATATTTTAGTCGATATACCGATGTGATTTTCCCCTCCCGACCTTTGTTGGATCCTCGGACGACTAAGACCTCATCATCTTTTCTAATGGGAATTGATTTAACCTGGGAATGTCAGTTTATCACTATGAGAGGACTAAGTTCAAAGACATTATATTTATCACGAAGCTCCTTGCTTAATGGAGCGCTCATAATTGTTCGACGGACACTTGAGGGTGCATTGAAATGAGCCTTACGAGACTTTCTCCTCGAGGAGTGAAGGGCTTTTTAAATGATTAGTATGATAATGGTAAGTGAGAAGCCTAATTATCATTGCGTACCGCTGTTTATTTTCGTCATCTTGAGGGTGAGGTACTGGGAAAAATCGTCCTACAAAGAAATATAAATTGAGTGTGGTCGGAGATTCTTAATAGTCTGAAATTGTGTTGGATCTCGCTTAGTTGGTAAGGCCAGGGTTTGATCTAATTCTTTTCGTGCGCTGTTGCCAGAGACAGACCAGCTGTGAGTAACAGCAGTGGAGAAGTAAGCGAAATAATTATTTAGTGAAGATGATTAAAATTGATCTGTACATAATTTGTACATAACGAACAAATTTCTCGCTAACACCGAATTCACAGCTACCTAGTCAGAGGGGCTTCATTTGTTGGCGATTCATATTATGCAACCCTAGCTCAAATAAGCCACTTATATCATCGAATTTCCTCCAAACCCCCTGTATTTTCCCCTACCATGAGCTCTTAACATTATGTAATAATTTTCTGTCTTCTAACTGGCGCAAGAGTCCTGGGTAATTGCTAGGGGGTCCCTTCACGACTGATAATTACCTTGTCAGTTTTTCTGATTATTGTTCGAAGGCAGCAAAGAGTAAAGATCTTAAATATTCTGTAAAATCTTAGTTTCAACATTGAAAATTAGAATATCGTATCTGCTGTTACTCGATGTAGCTCCAATAATACCAAGAAAGATCAATCCAAAAGTCCCCCACATATACTAGTAAAAATTATGAATTTTATCCTTATTAAACATGCCTTAGTTGTTAATTATAGTGACTCTACGTCTACCACATGTTCGATACGGATGTCCTGGTTGGTGACAATAGCTGTAGAGACGTAGTGGTGCCCTGATAGAAACCAAACTGATTGAATAAGAAGTTGTTAATGAGGTTGAATTTGCCAAATTGACGTCCTCGACATTGATAGTGAAGGCATCTTCATGATGCGATGGTTGACGTCAAGTAGAATTTATTACTTAATTTACAACCGTATTTGACGGTGCAAGATTTGCTGCAAGCTTCATTCTTCTCGAGCGTTTCGTTAACGGTTCTTCAACAGTTTCAATCCCACGTTTTCTCCTTTGACATAGGCAAGGAATGTTATCATTTGAGTTTGGGCTCTCGACAAAATTTTCTGGTTGTTCTACAGTTTCAATATCATGAGAATCATTTATTTGTGGATTTACAATGTGAAGACTAGAAACTAAAAACCAGTGCCGATAAAAATCAGTTAAATGGAGTTGTTGTTACGACTCTAACTTGTCTTTAAGAGAGTGGTAATATGGTATGCCAAGTGAAAAGTAGAATTACATTTACACTCGGGAATAGGAATTCTAAATTTTGAAATCTCGCTTGATGCTTGTCAAGATAAGCAAGCTGAGTTTCCACTAACATCAGCGAGTGTCTTCAAATTGAAGTGTTCACATTACGAAAAAAAAAGTTCCCTGCATATGACCCTTGACCTGTTCTTTGTGTAGAAGGTCAAGATACTGTTTATATTGTTGATATTGTTGACCAAGTGCAATCCGAATTCTTTTAACTACTGTAAAAAGATTTCCCGTAGATTCTACAATAAAAATTTTAACATAGTGGTGGACACCTTCAGCCTTGCCACTAGTTAAATGACCAAGATGAAGATATCTACTAATAAAACAATTTGCAACCCTATCAGCATAAGGCAGCCAAGTATCTTCAAGATACTTAACGATCCTTCTACCGTTAGGATTTCTAGTTATCCATTTGGTACTGCAGCTGCTCCAAGACTCGGAGAACTCAATCCTTGTCAGTGCATTCCAAACTTTTAGGAAATCATCCATAAATTCATTTAAAAAATCTGCATCCAGTTCTTTGCTAAGATGTGACTTGATAGCCATCTTAATGTGCCAAGCACAAAGTATATTCTTCGAACTAGGAAACTTTTTATCAATAGCATTCAAAATAGCTATCTCTCTATCAGTGACAATAACTCCAGGCTCTGGTATGTTATTCTGGAATAATACATTTCGTACTACATCCAGAGCCCACACATAGTCTTCCTCGGTCTCTCGGCTAAGAAAAGCGTACCCTACTTCAAATGTGGTGTTTATGTCTGTACATCCGACAATATGCAGTAATGGCATCCTATACCGATTAGTATTGTAAGTATAATCCGTAGTATGACTTCAGGAGATTATCGTAAAAGCATAATTGAAGTTTTATAAACAAAGAAAAGCCTAGTCAAGCTATTTTTGGCATCTACAGAGTAGTTAAACCACCATTCTCGATCCTGCTCTCGGAAATCATTGTTCCCCTTCCCACGAAGAAGTCTCAACAGTGCACATTTTGGTGTTTGTTCTCCAAGCTGCTCTTATCTATTTTTTGCTAGACAATTATAAACACCAATAGCCGTAGCATGGCTATCATCTTGTCTCAATTCAGCTAAGATGGTCCTTGGTCGAATGCCAATTTTTGATTTACGAATTATACTCTCTTTTTCTTCCTCCGTTATGCGAGTAACTGAAGGGTATCCTTTTGCTGATATTGAAGGTGCATGATTGTGGATTGAGCGGCTAATATCAACAACGTATTCATCGCCCGATAATCGAATCCACAAGGCAAACGGGCAGTTACATCGTTGACTCTCAGAGTGTCTAATTCCCTTCGATTTACTCTCTTTATTTCCGACACGATCACATCTTAATTGACGGGATGTAACCACGCCCTGACTATTGATTTTTCTAGTGGATAAACGTAAGCCATATCCATGTTCGGCTGCAGCTTTACGACAAGCCAAAATTGCAGCTTCGAGATCCAAGAATCGATCTGAGGTTGGGTGGATAGAAGACCTACACATTTTGATCAATATTAAGATAATCGTCAAATTAGTGTGTTTTGATAAGAATATAATTGTTAGACTATTAGTAGGTTAACCAAAAACTATGTCAAGATCGATGTTCTTTATTACTTTGAATGGTTTTTTATTTGATTGATTTTAGGTATCAAGTTATTTCAAAAATTAAGGTGAATAATATTGTAGGAACTATCTTATGTGTGTAAAGGAGAAGTTTTAAATGTGCTTGAGAGAAGTTGTTTACTTATGTTTACCTCTGCCTGTAAAGGATATTTCTCTTATGATTGCTATGGCAATAGGCCCATGAGCCAGCTCCAGCATTTACCTTGCCCTTTTGCGCCAGTTAGAAACTAGAAAATTATTACATAATGTCATGAACTCAGGGTAGGGGAAATTCGACGATTTAAGTGGCTTATCTGAGCTAGGGTTACATAATATTAATCGCCCATTTGTTGATACCAGGCTTTGCTATTTTGATACCCACAGGGATGAGGTGCGCGTATTCACCACATTCTAGGCTAAATATATTAGTTGCTGTAGTAACTTAAAATATAAATATTGCTAGACTTTTATTGGCATTGGCATATTTGCAACAACCTTCTAAATAAAGAAATAATATCTGTAGTTCTTTGCTACGAATCATATTTATCAATCCTGAATAATTTCAAGAAACACCGAAGCTTTGATATTTATTCTTCAGAAACTCAAAACTTCCTCAATTAAATGTTAAATATTTTCATTATAATTTAAGTTAAAAATTCAAGATTCAACGAAGAGAGACCTTAGGTCCGTTGACTATTTGACAAATTCCGAAAGTAAAAACTAAGCTGTATACTTTGAGCTTGCAGAAATTTACTATATGAAGACAGTACTTCGTGTGGCGGAGCTTAAAAACCTGAGTCCCATACAAGCTCATAGTTTGATATTGAGAGAACGACTGGATTCGTCCCATGCCCTTGAAAAGAATTTAGCCACGCGCCTGATAAATCAAATTTTCATGGCTAAATTCACACTCATTTGAAACTTCTAGCGGCTGATTGCGAGCCTCTCATATTATATTTTATTTAGAAGGCGAATCAGTATAAGATGTTACTGCTGGATATTGTGAGACAAACTTGTCTAGGATCAAAATTTACCATTGAGATTTTTTTTCCTCTCAGGTCAAACACAAGAGGACAATGAGTGGCCTTTATTTCATGGTATAAAGAAGTCTTATCAAAAAGTTCGCTTTCCTAACCCAGATATTTGGATAACAAACCGTGACATTGCATTTGAGTAATGAATTAATCTTTTTTATCCTCAAGCTAGTGTCCTTCTCTGTAGTTGTAATGTCCATATGGATATCAGAATTTACGCCTCCGAGATTTTACCTAGAAAAGATTCGGTTGATGATTTTCTGGAGGGTTGAAAAAGTGTAATCTATGGCCACACTGTAGATGATTAAATTGAAAACTTGAGAAATTTGATGAAAAAAAATTCACGGTACAAGTACTTTAGAACTCCTAAATCTTATAAGCTGACTGAAAATACCAGAATGTATAATACTGAAATCTCTAATCATCCCCTTGCAATGTTTACCAAATGTTTACCAAATGAGATAAACTAAGAGAAACCGAATCTCCTAGACCAACCCTCTATTTTAGATCAATTATAGAGAAGATAATTATGCTTTAAGATGACCATGTAAGGGCCCAAATATAGCGGGAAAGTTAAGTTATTCTAGATAATCAACATATCACCAATCAGTCCAACTAAGTCGTATTTTCCAAGAGATCGTTGGAAGATGGAAATTTTATTAGTAGTCAAAGAATCGAAAATTAGTGGGACTAAGGAAGTAAGTAGCAAAGCTCACGTTACTACCAAAAGGTCTTTCAACATCAAATATATTTAACAGACCTCCTCTGCTGAAATTATCATGCTTATAAGAAAGTGCTAATTTACATGTAGAATTCTACTTCTGCTACCTGCAATGTAAAACTGATAATGGTCCACACGATAATGAAAATTATGACATCACAATAAATTGTCTATCTTTGCTAATAATTCATTAAACTAATTGTTAAGGCCATTTTTAAACACGACTAATTCCTCGGCTACTGTACAAATGTAACAAAACAAACTGTGACCAGATAACTCGCTGAAACCCATTTAACTTTTCTTTCGCAGTGATCTCAAAGAAAAACATATTTATAACATACCGATATGCGTAACGTCGTAATTTGAAAGTGTCATTAGAAATATCTCATAATCGGAGCTGATAGAGCTAGGTAATTTGATTTTGCATTTACAATACTTGCAGCGGGAGGTTTAATTGTCTCTAGTTATGCCCAACCCACTGATAGCTTGAGGCCGTTTCTACTGGTTTTTTTTGACTTACTATGAGATGAATGACCTATTTTCAGTGAAGAATTAGAATTTACCAATAGAGCCATATGATTTGATCAATCCTTATTCATTTAAGAATCACACATCATTGACTTACTTCTATCTGTATTGGCCTCGGGCTCCTTGAACTCAAACTCAGTGTTGCCCCTTAGATCCCAATTCCACCTACAGAGCCAGGACTCCAGGTCTTCAAATGCCTTTCCTACATCTTTCTGGTCCATAGTGAGATTAGTACCCCGTTCAAGTAATAAATCTGTTAGGCGAGACTTGAAAACAGTAAGGATATTCTTGAAGTCATCTCTAAAAATTTCTTCATGATCGAGAATACTTTCACCTTCAATTCCTTCGTCGTATATAAGTTGGGCATGGACAGCCTTAATGAATTTTGAGAAGAATCTCGGCTCATCTATAGCAATCAAGAAAGCTTGGAAAACCATCTTGACTATATAGGCCCAGTGTTCAATACAAGCTAAGTTTTTAAGACAAATTCCTGTCAAGTAACTAAACTGAAGCTCACCGATGATCTCATCGGCATCGTCATCATCACATTTAACTCTAGTAATAGCTTGTATATGCCCACTGGTATCCATGGCTTGTGAGATTTGTTCACGACCTATGGCATGTCGATAATGTCTATTATCACTGTGAGGAAAGGTAAAATTTAAAACTTGATCCTTTGAAAGGCCACATTCATTATTACCATGTAGTCCGCCATTTGTAGTTGGTTTACGCTTCTGAGTTGATGAGACAAGCCAGTCATTCCAGTCGTTTCCCGTTATCTTTGTAATGAGGGAGCCTCTAATACTTGATGTTAATTCGGACCAAATCATTGGTTTCTTCTCAAGGGCGCTTGAGAATTTCTGAGAACGATTATCGCTATATGAAATAAGATCCTGGACAAATTCTGGAATTGATTGCTGCTGAATTCTAATTTCAGCAGCGCTAACCTCCCTAAGGTACGTCAGCTAAACATAACTAAATTACAGGTGCCTGGGTATTCTGAAGAATAAATCATATGGAGCGTCACTATTGGCTAGTATGGAAACAGTCAGAGTAAACTGAATTGCTTACTCGTCAAGAACTTTGCTGTTCTTGTCCCAACGCTTTACAATTACTTCACCGTACTCCAAACGAGCTCTATTTGAAGAGATAATCCAAAATCCCTGTCGAAAAGCCTCCTTATTCGCACTACCCCAAATCAAATGCACACCTATTGGAATATCTCTTAGGCCTTCAAATAACTGTTGCTCTTGAACTGTGAAAGTTACTGTGTCATATCCAATGAGAGTATTTGGATCAACGCCCCTAATTACAATGACATCACCACACTTAAGGAACTCATGATTTTGTGTATTAGATGATCTAGTTGGAGATGGTGAGTGAACACGAAGACTACCAATTGGGTATGTGCCAGTCGCATGAAGGGAGCGAACTGATCTGGTTGATCTTTCGGACGGGGATTTCCCGAGACTACATTTTGTTGTACTAACATTAATCACCGGTGAAGATATGTCTTCATCACCAAATGAGACAGAGCTCACAGGTTCTGACTTTTGCGTGTGCGGAGAAAGTTGTTGTATTAGTGTGTCCAATGCAGATTTAGAGGCAATAACGTTGGAGGAATCCAGGTTAAAGTTATCAGCCTCTTCAAAAGATGTAGATATAGTATCTTGAGTTTCACACTCATTATGGATAATTCGCTGGGATACTACTTCGGGGTTGATTGGGGTAGCATGGAAGGCGATATCTGACTCGAGAGGCCAGATCACATCGTCTTTCTGATCTGATACCGATGGAGAGTTAATTAGATCATCTTGAGGGGCCATAATCGCCGCATTGGAATAGGATATCGTAAAGCTTTAATGAAGTTCGGAAGGCAGTGAGACTTGCTGTAGGTCTGGTCTGAGGCATTATGCAAAGTTGGCTATTTAGATGAAGTCCTTTGACATCCGGATCGGACAAACATTTTACCGCTAAGGTTAACCTGTAAGCTAAATTCTAGGAATTTTAAAGTAATCTTCAGTTAGTTTTTCAGAGATTTAGTGAGTAATTGTAAGGTAACTGCTGCCTACTTAATGATTATGTCGCTTGGATGCCTGATGGAGTTGAACGCCAAGATTTAGGATAAAGTACAAGGGTATTCCTTACTTGGCAATTACGTAGCTAGGAATACCATCACTTTGTAAGGGTCTTAAATCATAATATTTGTTCAACACTATAATCAGAGTCCATGTACAATAAAAGATCTTGAGGTGAAGATCTAAAAAAATTGAGAAGTAGTTCCCCTATTTATCTACTGAGTAAACTCCCGTCATCACTTGATGATCGAGTGCTTAAAAGAAATATCTTTTTATGTCGTCATCTTTACTTCTCTTCCATATTCTGACATTACATAAATCTTGATACAAATATAGATGTCTTCGTAGAGCTGTCGACGTGCCCGTAATTCTTGTTATTATTCGTTAAAATTAGGTGCTTTGGCATCTCCGCCAGCCTTGAGGAAAAATACGCTAGTAAGTGAAATAACCGATGTTATTAATTAACCGCAAGGTCTGATCCATGTTGAGAGTGTGTTTTAAACTTTACCCTTTTTGGCTTAGGCTTATGCCTAAGGGAGTTCAGGCATCAAGCCTGTGACACACTTACTCGTAAGCTACGATTGATTTTATCGAGTGGAGCGGGCTTGTTATTTGACCCCACAAGTTAAACATATCCGTGGTATAGAAGTAACTCAATATAACCTACCTCATGGGCAGAAATTTAACGTTGGTTCAAAGTGGCGATTTACCTCGATTCAGGGATTATACCCTCATTGGCAATGTGAGCGGTCTTCAAATGTTTAAATATTCTTGCCTTGTATTTCAGGGTATTACAAATATAACTTGACCTCACAACAATAGTATAAATATTTTTTTTCGCACATTTATACTTACGTAATAGCATTTCTGTTAACCCTTACATATCTTGATCTACCGGTTCAAGCTTAAAAGCTAAAATATGTGAGGATCTAAATCATAGGAATTGCGTAACAATTACGTTACTATAGTAACAACAACCTTCACAGAAAGAACATTTCCTAGCTTTCACTCAAAATGAACCACGTCTAATTTCAGTTTATTACCTTTTTTCATCATGACTTAATCTAGACTCACTAATTATCAGAGACTGACTTTCTTTAATCATAAATTTGAATTTTTCTGTGCTCAAGCATAACGATTTAGTGGCTTGGGTACAGCAACAGTACGGATACACTTATTATTATGGGGTTAACCCTACGAGATATTGACACATAAGGAGTTCAAATAAATCTTTTGTATTGTGGCACTAAATGTCGAGATTATTTAACAGATATTTACGCAAACCTCTAAAAGTGCAACTCCCCAAATATAAATACTATATTTAAAATAATGCTAATTACAGATATACATACTAGTTACCTCTGGTCCCATCTAATGATTAACAAGTCAAGCTAGTCTAATTAGTCGGACTGGAGAACCAGCCGTGACAAAACTGTCTCAACTATTATAAAAACCCTCCCTCTGATAACTTTGCTTTTTCGTAAATTTAGCTAAGTTATAAGTTTTTAGTGGTGAAGCCAGTCGACTTAGCCGAGATTCCTACGTTTTATGAGAATTGACTCTGTCCTGAGTTTTGCTATTGTTATTTTCAAGTGAGAGACTGTGTGCACATTTCTATTTTCTAGTACATCATATTAATCTAACTAGCTGGTGTATATAAAAGAACACTTCACCATAGTCAAATTACATAATTTAGTAAATCGACTTAAATCGATACCAAATTAAGCCAGAGATGGAACCTTTACGGACGCTCCAGTCGCTACCTTCGACACCAAGACGCCAACAGTTATCAAGATATCAATGCACCCAAGCAAGTATAAACTTTAAGATGATATTTAGTTGATGTTTTTAAAAAAATTTAGGTGATGGCACTATATAAAAGCGGGAAAATCAATCACAAATAGCGGCATGAATTGGGATTTCACAGGGACACGTTTACTATCTACTACACCACGGCTCAGTCACACCTAAGAAGAGAAAATTTTGTTTACCGATCGTCTCAATAGACGTGGCCGATGAAACTGAAAGGTCCATTAATAAATACTATAAAAATCGTAGGATGGGTTAGCCTGAACTTGCGATAGAGCCATTTCGACACTTGAGTGTCAGCGAGTGTGTGTGATAAAAATTGAACTACAAGCATCAACCTACTCAAACAAAGCCACCAGTCCTCAAAAAAACCAAGAGGAAGAGCAGAGAATGGTCTTCGGCTCATTTCCATTAAATTGTAGAAGACTGGATATCGGTCCCGTGGACAGTTGAGACCAGGGTTAAAGACGGCCAACACACTAGAGATGCGATAACTAAAGCAGTCGGTATCATACGTGGGACTGTGGACAAAAATTTCATTATTACTGTATATTGTAAATTATTTTCACAGTAACCCCTGTCAATTTATAAAATTACTTTTCAACCCCTGTCTTAACTATAGATGGGGGTGTTTTGGTAGCAATATTTAATTCATTGTTTTTCTAGGGATGTCTGTAAGAAACGTTTCATTTTGACCAAACATCGTAATATGTCTTGATTTAGACATGAAAATTCGGGGCTCATGTGATATGGTTAATTGAGACCGTATTGATTTGGTCAATTATTCAATATCAGACGATCGCACAGAAATAGTGAAACGAAGCAGCTGGTAGAAGTGGTAAAATTAAGCGCCGACAAATCGAATTGGTGAATGTAGTCTAAATGAATATAAATGGGCTATAGTTATTCATAATGAGCACGCGACACGCTTTTGGGTACTGGGTGTCGAGGGCATAAATTAGTAACGGTGGGTGTTGTGTTTATCAGATTAGTTGTAATAATAGGGTGTATCCTGTCGTGCGCATGCAAAGCATACTGGGCGTTTACACCGACACCGACACCGACACCGCCACCGCGTGAAGGTGAAGATTTCGACTTTGCCGGCTGGATTCTATATTGCTTTGCGAAAGGAATTTTGCATAGTGTGAAGGATACAAATATAAGCATAGGCAAACTTGTAGGTTAGGTAACTATCTCATTTCTACAGATTTAAGCATGAATGAATTTTGATCGGCACCATTTATACTGGAAAATGATCAAAATTAACGCTAGAATATGAGAATAAACATCAGATCTCCACACCTACGTTTTCAGCCAACGATAGGGTATATAGGGTCGGATGGTAGTGTGGTATGCCATCCAGGCCATTCTCTCAAGTAGAGTTTGGATAGCCTGGGCACCTACCCCACTTGGAGACGGGAGATGGTTGGTTCGAATCCAACTGACCCAACCACATTTCGTGCGGTGGATATTTACAGGATGGTGGAGCCATGTCTGGATAATCGAGGGTTTGTAATTTCCTTGGATGGATGTTAACGGTTAAGGGTTGACCAATGGTGAAGGAAAAGCGATTGTATTTCGTAGTGGCATTTACAAATGGAATCTGAGGCATAAGTGTATCTAATGAAAAAGTTGAATCATCTAAAATGTAAATAGACACTGTCACTGTGTCATAGCCTAGAAGCTGCATACACGTTAATTGATTTAAAAAAAAAAATAGTTTATATAACAGGGGGTGAGAGGGGTGGAGGGCGAATATATCAGCCGTCTCTATAAGGCGACAATTGACATTGGCAAATACAAACATGTGTGTCGCGTCAGGCGTCAGATGTAAGTTATTAACTACAATTACGGAGGGAATATCAAAAATGACTAAGCTATAATAGTCACATGACACATGGATTTTCATGTCCACATTTACATTCAATAAACATCAAAGGCCATTCATTTGGGTACATGGTAAGCCATAAAGGAAAAATTGATGACTCTTATGTGTTCGATAATCAAAATACAGTAATAATAAAAATAGTGAATTTTTTATGTTGTTTTTCGTTAACGAATAAATTTAATAAAAATACGAGGTTGACAAATCAATCGTAAAGTAACTGACGACAATGTTCAACCACTATAAACAGAGAAGTTTCAATCAATATACGTTAAATATTATCTGCTTTCGTTAGATCAGTTAGGGCATTAAATAGAGTAATTAAGTCCTTTGCTGGCCAAAGTTAATTCACATCTTACCGCACTGCCCTAGCAACTGAAATAAAATGTCTGATGAACAGTCAATAATCAGAGTTGGTTTATCTACTCCTCCAGCTTCTATGCACCCAAATCATCAGCAGCAAGCTCTGGATTCACCATTGGATGTTTGGAATGAAGAGCGGCTTGAAATGGCATTGAAGACGCTCAAGGAAATGCACATTCAGGTTAGTACTAATGTAATCAAATCCACTTGACACTTATCAAAGCTAAATTTTAAAGCTTCGAAACCTTCGGACATCGATTCCACGGCTTCTAGCGCCTCTAACAGCGCAACATCAAGCTCGTAGGTAAAATATTTAACTGAATATTACATTGATTAATATGCCCCACATAAACACGACTGACCATGAAACAGCTCAAATGCTTCTCGAAGAATTCACAAAGTCAATCAAGACGGCTAATCAAGACGGCTAATCAAGAAATTCAACAGTTCGAGCAACTTATGGTAGCCGAAGAAAGCTGCAAGATATTTAATCAGGCAAGAAAAAGCCGGGCAGAAGATTCTGAGTCTATCAAACCATGGAGCGTAACTGAGAGTCCAGATTGGCTGACAAGAGACCATTAATGCTCAAGCTATACTCATTATTCATGAACTATACTTACAACTTGGCCGTGTTCAATGGTCACTCGTGGCTTACATGCGAGAAATCGCAGTAGCTACAAAGAAATTTTAGTGGAGATTAATTTTTTACTGCTTCATGATTATATTACTTACGAATTGAAACCGAACCATAGCTAGAACGTTGAATCTCGACGTTACATATAGGTTACCTGATTCCACTACTCAAGACATTTCAAAATCCTGAAACCGAATTAAAATAAGGCGAAGGACTAATGAGATCTTTTGTCGGAAGAGTGAAGACCCAAAACCAGAATAGCTACATGATTTCCTACTACCTTAACATATTCTGATAAACCGAACTAACGCTATAGCATAAGATGAATGAGTGAGCAAATAGTATTTATTATGTGTGGGCCAGGCCATTATTCTCAATGGAGATAGAGAACGTACCATGATGATGATGATGATGATGAGTAGGGGTCCTTAGGGGCAAGAATGCCTCTCTACTTGGCTCCTTTTTAATGAGGAATGGGACTCTTAGGGGCCACCAAAATTAAGTTCAGAGTAGGACTTGGTACCCTATTACAAAATCTTCAATGCTTTATGCTTCTGAAGTTTTCTCAATAACAGGAACTGTTGTTAAAATGTGTAGTACTTTATATATTTAAATACTATATACATTATGTCAAGGAACAAGCCATGTCTTTTCTATACATTTATTTAAACTTTTTGGGTTCCCTTTGTTAGGCGATAAATTTGCATTGTCAATTGATATCAACCGGCAGTAGATTCCTCACAAATTTGAATGAAGCCCACAGCGGTATCAAAGACTTATCCGTAGATAGCATAAGGCAGGTTTAACTGTGATCAGTTTAAGTAATCTAGCCACTTATCTTATATGATAGATCAGCCTGTTCAACTATAGATCGGTGACTCCGGTAAACCATATTCTCAACTGTGCTCTAAATTAATCGTCTTTCGGATAACAAAATAGAGGAGGTTGAATGTAGAGAATTATTCTATATGCAGCGAATCATGAAGCTCGCATATCACCGTTTGAATGAATGTAAAAATATTGGGCACTCTCTTATGTTTGTTAGGAGCGATCAAAACTAAGGGTTTTTTTTGTTGTTTCAGAGGTATCTTTAATTCCCCGATAAAAAGCTTGTAGTTTAGTGAAAGACGGGTAGATGTTATCGAGCTAGCCTATAAACTCTTGATGAATCTGTGTTTATTTAGGCCCTTTATTGTATCTAATTCTGATTTAATTTAAAAGTTGGCGCTTGTAAGACGCTTTATCTTAAGTAGTTTGACAAATGATTAATTATATTAGAAATTCTTAATTATAATAGCTTCTTCTATTTCAGTACCCTACTTGTAAGTGAAGGCATTGGCACGCATTTCTCTCGATTTTGCTTAAATTACTAGCGCGGATGGATAAACGGATATGCTATATACTTTCTTACCCCAAGTATCTTGGCTAACTACAATGGGAAATAGGCATCGTTTGGATCCATTAAATAGCTTTACTGCTCAGAGTAAGGTGCGGCATCATAAAATCAGCTTGCTATTCACAACGGAGTAAAGTCGTGCAGTGGCGAATGGAGATGTATGTAATGTAATGGGTTGGGGAATGGGATTAGCTGGAGATTCATGAGAGCCAATATTTAGCCAAGAATATTAACATTTAATGTATATTTTGGAAAAATATTAATGAAGAAGATAGAGGATATAATCTTAAATCCTGAATGGGCCGATGGTAACTTTCAATGATCGTAGTTTAGAATTGAGTCTCGGTTAAAGTGCAATTACATAAGTAGCAAATCGGCGAGAAGTGGCTGAGAACCACCACTCTCTACTAATATGACGTTCCTCTTAAAAAATTTAGCGAGCTAATACTTCCGAACACCAACTAATTAATCCTCTTCAATACCAACGGCATTGATCAATAGTACTTAACGCTTTCGAAAGTCGCTCTAGAGTACAGAACACAGTAATCATGTCTCGGTTCTTTCACGGCGGCAGCTCTAGTGAAAGTAGCTCTTCTGATGAGGAAGACCTGTATTCTGAGGAAGAAGAGGAAAAGGATTCTGATGCCGAGGGCTCCTCTGATGAGGATAGCTCTAGCGAAGATGAAGACGGCGTGAAAAAAACAGGAGCCAACAGATTTATGCGGGACGCAGATTCGGAGAGTGAAGATAGTAGTGACGAAGATCGAGCGAAAGTTGTAAAGAGCGCAAAAGATAAGAGACAAGAGGAGCTTGAATCCACTATCAAATCCATTGAAAATGGCCAAAAAATAAATGACTGGGGAGCAATATCAACAGGCACGTACAATCTACGAAATGGTAGTTGGAATTTAAACTGACCAAATGGCTAGAGTTCGATAAATTAAATAGACAGGTAGCAAAGCTTGTACAGGCTGGAAATACACCGAAACTTTACGTCAAAACTATTGCTGAACTAGAGGATTTCATGAATGAGACAATTGCGAAGCAAAAAGTTTCGACCCGAAAGATGAATGCTACTAACGCCAGGGGATTTAATGCAGTAAAGCAACGGATCAAAAAAATAAGCAAAGAGTTCCAAAAAGATATTGAGTCATTCAGAGCTGATCAGGATGCGTTTATGGAATCCGAAGATGAGGAGATTGTGTTAAAAGCTAAAAAACCGAAGGCTGTTGCTGGAGTTCCTACAATCATTTCAACTGACGATACAGGATTCTCAACTGTTGGTAAAGGGGGAAGAACTCTGCAATTTACGCCTGAAAGTATTCTGAAGCATCTCAGGACAATCATGGAATCCAGAGGAAAAAAGAATACCGATCGTAATGAACAGATTAAAATTATGGAAAAATTATACGACGTTGCTACGACCCCTTATCAAAAAATACGGGTTTTGTTGACACTTATATCTACTCGATTTGATCTCACGACTGGTGTTCAAACCTCCATGCCTCAAGAGCAGTGGAAAGCTGCTGAACGAGAATTTACAAATTTATTAGAAATACTCGAATCAAATCCGGACCTCATTGTTGTTGATGATGCTGAGGGATGGGATGATGATGAAAAGCAACCAGTTATTCAGGAAGGTGTTAAATTCAAGATTCCTGGAAGTGTTGTAGCATACGTTGAGAGACTTGATGATGAGCTCACTAGATCTCTTCAGCAAATTGATCCACACACCGCCGAATATATAGACCGACTCTCAGATGAGGCATCTTTATATAATAATATCGTTCGCACTTTGCTGTATACCGAAGGCTCGGGGATGAATGTTACGCCTCAAGTATTCCAAGATAGTCTGAATCGAATAGTCATGAGACGGCTTGAACACATTTATTTCAAGGTATGTTTTTAGCATATTTTCCGTTTCAAATCTAAAGTTAATTTAAATAGCCATCTATAGTCGTGAAAATTCTTGAAGAAAATTGTTGGAAATCAATCCCGAAAACACTCGACTCTAAGATCACACCAAGAGGTGAGAATTATGATGCAGTCACTCTAGTGAATGTGCTTTGTAACTACCTCTTCAGTAAGAGTGAAAATATTCTTCGTGCAAGAGCCATGCTCTGTCAAATTTACTTCTATGCGTTACACGACAATTATTATAAGGCTCGCGATATGATGCTGATGTCTCATTTGCAAGAGAGTATTAATGGATTTGATGTCAGTAGTCAGATATTATTCAACCGAACTCTTGTTCAAGTGGGCCTCTGCGCTTTTCGGGCTGGTTTAATCTTCGATGCTCAGACAACCTTACAGGAAATTTGTGGCAGTGGTCGGCAAAAGGAATTACTTGCCCAAGGTGTGATGATGCAAAGGTACAATCAAGTTTCACCCGAACAGGAACGTCTCGAGCGTCAACGTCAATTACCTTTCCATATGCATATTAATTTGGAATTGCTTGAATGTGTTTATCTCACCTGTAGCATGCTTCTTGAGATACCACTGCTCGCTCAAGCAGGATCATCCCCTGAAATAAAAAAGAGAGTGATTAGTAAAACATACCGTCGTATGTTAGAATATCATGAACGCCAGATTTTTACTGGTCCTCCAGAAAACACTCGAGACCATGTTATGCAAGCCTCAAAAGCGCTGGCCGCTGGAGAATGGAGCAAGGCAGTTAAATTTATTCATTCTATCAAGATTTGGGAACTTATGCCGAAGCCAGAATCAATAAACAAAATGTTGTCGGAACAGATTCAAGAAGAAGGTCTCCGGACTTATCTCTTTACCTACGCCCCTTTCTATGATACTCTGTCTGTTAGTGCTCTTTCTACAATGTTTGATTTATCTGAACGCAAAGTCGCCGCAATTGTTAGTAAAATGATTAGTCATGAAGAGCTAGCAGCAGCTCTAGATCAAGTCAGTTCTTCAATTATTTTCCGAAAGGGGGTAGAATTAAGTAGACTACAAAGTCTAGCATTAACACTTGCTGATAAGGCAAGTGGCCTTATAGAAAGTAATGAGAGAACGCTTGAGACGAGAACTCAAGGTACTGCTAATGCGTTCGAGCGACAAGGCGGTAGAGGTGGACGAGGTGGCCAACGTGGTGGTCGAGGTGGTGGTCGTGGTGGTTTAGGGGCGCCGAGACAAGCAGGTGGAACCCAATTCATTGGGGGAGTTCTAGGATCTGCTGTTAGAGCTTAGGCTACTTAGTGTAGTTAAAAAGCCAAAGAAAAAGAAAAAGGGTATGACGTAATGATTTTTCCAATTATATTTTCGCTTTACTTATGTCTAATTATTTAATACAAGACCTTGTGTAAAGATTTTACAGCACTGTAACGATAACGCGAAGAAGAGTTACAAAAGTGAATGAGTGCTTTCACGACTTTATTTATGGAATAAGTCGTGAATTCTTTGTTTAATCATTTCAAACTTATACTTACACTGCTGAACACTAGAATTATATATTACCCATACTACCCGTTCTATCATTTTTTTTCAATTCTTAAATTAGTTACCCCAAATATGTAACTATGAGTAAATACAATACTTTCTGTAACCACGAATGTCACAAAAAATATCAATGCGAACAATGGGCTTTTTTAGAAAAAAACAGCGAAAGTCTCTTGAAGATATTTGCTTGGAACATGTCAGGAAGTGCCCTCTGGAAGGAAAATATTCGCTATCAAGATTAATGATTCCGGCCACAAATGCATTCCAATCAATTCCAGAATCTTTCCTAGAATTTCAATCCAAAGAACTAGTGACAAGCACTGCTGGTTTATCTGACTCAATGAAGCAGGTTGAACCCATATACGTTACGATCTCTGAGCTTGGCGCTTTGTTGGATATTGAGTGATCGGTTTAAAATAAAAAAAAAAATATCTCTGTTGTATGAAATATTAGGATATAATGATGAAACGACTTCAAATAGATTCTAATATTTGTTTAAAAGATATTTCATTCAAATCCCTACATCAAGATATAGAAAATTTCTTCCTTGATTAAATATCCAAATTCGTATGCTGCTTAGTCAAGGCCCCCGATTCTCAATGAAGCTCAGAGCTGGTCAGTAGATGGTATGTGGAGCTGGATTTTTGTGGGGGGGGAGATCCTTGAATGTTTATAATCCGCTTATAAAATCAGGTGACAATTGATATTTGTTAAGTTGATAATATTGCACCATTTGAATTATATTTCTATCACTGTCTCACACGGATGATCACCTACAAATTAGGTTAGTTGCATAATTTAAGCGAAAGTGGTCGGCAGGTGGTGCTTCGACTTAATTATTACTTTACAGCGCAAGGCTGTTCGTTTACTGGGTTTACCTAAGTCGACTTTCTTTACAAGGATCGGTAAGCTTAATCCTTGTAACTCTCTAAGCAAAACTTTGCATAAGTTTTGTGTACAAAATTATGTGTATCGCGTCAAGCTGCTTTTGTACGTTTCTTGTATCTAAAGTCACCGTTTTGAGTAGTCGAAAACTCGCTAGTACACGATCATTCAAACAATCAAGTATTGGTACGAAAATAGTAAGTTAGAAACGAAAGATA
The DNA here is from genome assembly GCA_003957845.1 of Oidium heveae. NCBI lineage: Eukaryota > Fungi > Ascomycota > Leotiomycetes > Helotiales > Erysiphaceae > Oidium > Oidium heveae. The sequence goes on along the minus strand of QVIK01000010.1, from coordinate 109,780 downwards.
CCCAGATTTTCAATATATCAATAGATTTATTGATTTTTTTTTTTTTTTTTTTTTTTTTTTTTTT
>QVIK01000010.1:45373-109601 GCA_003957845.1 Oidium heveae | reverse complement strand
AAAAAAAAAAAAAAAAAAAAAAAAAAACGTCCAGAATATATATATTTAAATTCCTTTTAGAATAAGAGATTTTTTGATTTCTTAGAGATTATATATACTAGAGCAAATTTTTTATTTTTATTTTTATTTTATTTTTTAGCATCTAATATGTCATACGCCTGAAAATATCCTATGTTAGTTATATTTGTGTTCTACCGTGTGGCCTGAAGCATAATAAATGTCAAAATTTTTAAGTCTAAGAGGAAACCTCAGTATAGATAGCTATGATATTTCGAGTTAATGAGAGAACCGACGGTATGTAAATTAAACTACTAATCAGGTCACAGAGGCAAAAAAAATACGAGACAAAACAGTTCAAGGTTTTTTTTTCTTTTTTTTTTTCCCCCCCATATCCTACGGAAGTAAAGAAATATACAAGTTAGTTATGAAAAGAGGGTTATAAAGATTTAAGCTTATCTATCCTAGTAAATTTTTTTTTTAAAAAAAAACGAAAAAAAAAAAAAAAAGTCGACTTGGGCAAACCCTTCCCTGTTTACTCACAATTCTACGACATAGCACGAGAAAGACTCGCTTAAATATAAACTATCCCTGCTAGTGCTGCCACAGCCCTGCGACTAGTTTCAAGGCTTAAAGAAGAAATGCCCAAAAAAAAAATTTCAGGCTTGTCTATAACTCTTTTCGTTCTCACAGTCTTTTACGAGCAAAAACAATCCAAAAATTTTTTTTTTTTTTTTTTTTTTCAAATAAATAATAAAATAAATCCTGAAAAATAAATTGAATAATCCGAAAAAAAAAAAAAGTATAGTCACAATCTAAAATATTACACATAATTCTACTTATTCAAGGCTATATTTGTAATAAGGGGGGAGGGGGAAAATAAAAAGAAAGGAGGAGAAGCGCCACATGAAGAAATTTTTTTTTTTTATGAAGATGATGATATACTATAAAAGCTGCTGGGGTGGGGGATTAAAAAAAAAAAAAAAAAAAAAACTACTCAAAAAGCATGTGCGGATCCGAATTCTTACATCGGATAACGTAGACAAGCGAACTCTGACTAATCCCTATAGGTGTTCTAAGCGAGCTCCAAGCAGGGGCTATAAATATATTCTGTACTATTCACGTTACCAGATTTCAGGTCAACGAGACCGCTATCTAATTGGTCTTTGTTTATATGCAAGTATATTGATTCTTATCAGGAAGTTCAGGAGTAGAGAAAGGGCAATGTATTTAAGAGTTAGTTATCTTATTCCTTTTAGTAGAAATTAATCATTCATACATTTTAGTCTCAAGCTTGCTATTATAGATCTGTCGAATCTTGTAATAATAATGGTTGAGTCACGAGACATTGTGTGATTAAATATAAATTATAAAAATCTGACAATAGAGAAAGAAGCCTTACATGTCCGGAAGAGGTGAGGTCGTCATTCGTACCAACGCCCAAAATAATTTATTAAATCAATTTGAAAAATTTGAATGTAAAATAACACAACCTGTATAAATTGTTTTGTTTTGTTTTATTTTATTTTTTTAGAAAAAAAATATACATATAGGATACACCTGACTATGTTTCCCCCCCTGGTTAAAAAATCGCTCAGAACTACTCTCTAATCTTGTTTGAAAATAATTAGATAACAAAAATTAAGAAGAAAAAAATAGATTGTAATGTTGGGCTTTTTTTTTTTAAAAAAAATGATGGTGTAGTTTTTTCAGAAGCTGTTTGATTGATACTCACGTGGGAAAGATTTACTGATTAATCCACAACTGAGGAAAATTTATTTACACCTTCAATTCGTTACAGTTGGATAGAAAATTGAAATTAAAATTCCGAGAATTCTTAAATAGTACAATTTAAAGGATGAGTCTTAGCTCATTGTAAAAAAAAGTTTGAATTGTGACTTTTGAATCAACAAGAAAAATATATTTGCATAATTCACATAATTGCTCAGATCGAAGAGACAGTAGTCAATCTTGGGTGTTTGAAATTAATCAATATCATTAAATATCAAGTTTTCTATAACTCTTTTACCAACCTTTTTATATTGAAATGATTGTATTTTTATTCATTAACTTTTCTTCTTAGTTCTTTAGCTCCCGCTAGTCCTTGTCCAAGGCATGCGTTCTGTTGTTACACCATCAAATATTCATACTGGTTAAGGGTCATCGGTGAGTAATATACAAAATTTAATACAAGAATTAATAAGCCCGATGGCTAAGTTTAAATATAAAGCTTCTTTCCCGTTGTTGTGCTTAACTCTCGTGGCGAAAATTCATTAAACCCTAGAATATTACGTATCTGGGTATTTCTCGATGCTAGAAATTTTTATAAGAATGACACAATGTGCCTTCATAAGTGACCCAATGTCTACTATGTGATTCAAGCTTGAAGTTGTATCAAACCTCTTCAGTAAAACGAGATGTAAGCGAACTGTCCATAGACGGGCGCGAGCGCCCAATAGAATCAGTTAGCTGTGGAGGTTTGAGTAGAGATGGCTGGAGAAGATCCGGCTCCGTAAGAGAGTCTAATGGTAAGTTAGGAGATATTACACGATTAGCACCGCCTGACTGCGATACTGCCAAGCTTGATCTTGAAGCATATCCAGATACTGAAAAAGGGCCCTGCAAACTTCTATTACAAGAAAGGGCGTCGTTAATAGCTGGCGTCGGCGTAGCTTCTCCATAACCATCCCCACCATGTTGAAAAACAGACGGAAGCTTTCTTCCTGATATTCTATAGAAGGTCTTTTCATCAGGATTTGTGGATGAACTTAATCTACATTTATTCTGTGACATCAATTTGCCGACAGTAAAAGAAGCCAACGCAGCTGGCATGGAAAAATTGTGTGGTTTCTGAAGAGTCATTCCCCCAGAAAATTTTCCACGAGAAGTACCCCGTGGGAGTCCAGAGATTGCCTCATTATCTAATGATTCCATCCACTTATTACTTTTTTGCCAACGGAGTAAAAGCATTATGAAGAAAATCAACATTGCAACGCCGGCAATACTTGCCATAATAGTTCCAACAACGACAGGGGTGTAGGGTGGATGGTGTGAGAAGTGATGTGAGCTAGCTTTGGTGGGTGAGGCAATGTTTAAAGGAGTACTTGACTCGGCGATTTCTACGTCCGTTGTGATTGTAGAAGTTGGAGTTAATATATTTTCGCTAGGAATTATAGATTCTATTGGTAATAAAGATAACGAAGAAGCAGTAGCTTTGACTCCGCGGTCAAAAGAAGTCGTAGAGGTGCTTGATGTAATAGCAATTAAAGAAGCGAAAGAAAGTTTCGAAGGAGTCGTCATTACAATAGATAATGAATTCATATGTCCGGGAGTAACACTAGGGCTCGATATTACTGAGTTCATTAGTTATTTATACACAAAGCGTACTCTCGTCAACTTACAAGATGTAAAATTATGATTGTAATTAAATGAAGAGAATTCCGAAGGACCAGTATGGAGGGATTGCAGGGCTAATATATTTTGGCTTTGAGATAGACTATGTGAAGATATCACAGGAGTCGGTACCTCATTACTGGAGTGTGGAGTTCCCGTAGCATACGAGCTTGCGATCAAGCTAGATCTCAATTTATTAGAAAGCGCATGGTGATACATAGATGGTAGAGCCTGATGTGTTGATGTAGAGGCTATAGATGCTACCAGTGTAACTTTAGAATTAGACGTGATGTTCTTGAAGTTGCTGATGAACTCCGCAGACATGACTGCTTGCGTAGCAAATGCACCGACATTTTTGTTTCGGACCTCCGTCTGTAATGCGATTGAATCTGATGCTACCATTTCAATGAGCTGCGACTCCGTGATGTGTGGTTCTCCCTGGAATAGACGCTTATACTGAGGATGATCACGCTCAACATTATCTTGCCGGACTAAAAAGAGTGATAGCCAAGCCAGATAATCAATCATCTCCAGTGATGCGCGCAGTCGGGGCTGTTTCTTAACGAAAGTTCGGGCAGGAATAATACAACTTGCAAGCTCACGCAGAACCCATGATGTTGACGAAGATTGAAGGTCGGTTGATGCTCTGCCATAAGGTGCATGTGTGTGTTGGTGGTGGAGGAGGAGAAGCCTTGCCAGGGCATTGGATTAGTTTGCGATTAGTCTCCATCAACTAGCTAGCTAGAGGCTTGGCATACACGCACAAGTTATCCACAATTTAAGCAAGCCCTGGCTAGCTTATGATAGCAGACCCAGTCCAGATCCCCGTTTCATCCCATGAGTTGTGCAGTGATCAGCCCTGTATAAAAAAGAATAAGGTTCACCAAAGTCACGCCAATCTGGTACATGATCAGACGAAAGAAAGATCACGATTTGCCCCAACATCCATCGCTACACAAACCCGAATGCCCTAATTAATTAATCCATGAAATCTAACAAATTGCTGTTTCACAACTTGGAGTCGCCAGCCATTAACAAATGATTGATTATTTGTAATTATTTGTGATTTTTAGTAATAATCGCGGTCACTTCCAAAGCCTGAGATCCGATGACCCATCAATGCGCCCGCCCTGTCCTGCACGCGAAACCACCCTCGTCCCGGCGGCAAGCTTTGGCCGTTTTATTGTCCCCAATGTAATCTCCACCCTGGGATTTCGTTGGCTGTCCCTTGAATGGGCAAACTGCTAATCCACAGCGCATATAAGCTCATGAGAAATTTATAAAACTTACTGAGTCCCTAATGAGCGTGTTGCGTTGTATGAAGAAACTGTCTCCGTAAGGTTTATGGAAAAAATGATACTCCATGACATTGTACACAGATGACACATCAAAGTCGGTCCATGTTTTTTCCCCTTCGTCAACATATTTTTAAACACTCCTCAAAAGACATATGTTTTGCTTGACAATACAGTGTTATTTGCCTCCTCACCCTGAAATATGGATTCCAGATATAATTGGCTATTTAGTAAATATCATGGTGCAACATATACAATCGATTCATTCAGAGAGTATCATTGCTTTCTACCAAAAAATCCAAGAGTCTATCTACGACTTCCTTATCAGAGTCAGCCAACTATAAATGTCGATCTAACAGTTGTCTGAGCCGTGTTATTATTCTTTCAAGACCAGCTTTTACTTGCTCCTATCGTGACAGATTGTCTTCTAATTCTTTAGTGGGTGTAGAAAATATCTCATTACTCTGCGAGGATGTGCTTTTTTACTTCGGTTTCAAAACATATTGTATGACATAGAGTTCTTGCAGTCATGTACTGATGTTTACAAACAATAAAGTTTATAGTCACTAAAGCACGGCCATCGGTACTTCATGATATTAAAAAGTAATTTTCTCTGGTGGATGATTTCACTCCAATCTCTTTTCTTGGTCTTTTACAAGTTTCGACTGCAAACAAATGTGTGACATTGATCAAAGTATCAGACTCATCTTGTTATCTCTGTTCTGTAAGATTCCTTCGTCTACGCTGAAATTCTCCTGAGGTCAGGGCAATAAGAACCTCTTTCAACAAATCGAGAACTAGATTTAAGCTACGTTGTTTCCGCGTGTATTTGAGATTAAAGGTTCTTAAGCTATTATGCCAAGAATCGACAAGATTTATAGCGTGAATATCCTACAAACATTTGGAGCTAATCAGTTTGTATTTATCATAAAATTCAAAAAAGCAAAACAAAATGGGCGATCACCTCAGCATCATTTCCCAACACCCCTTACATCTTAAGACTTAAGATGAGTAATTTATGGCTAATGAATCTGATATTTGCTGCTTAAACTTTCCCACCTAGAATGATCAGTTTGAGTGTGAGTAGCTGTTGATAATCGTAGTTTAAGTTCCACAAATCTACAAAGCCTTCTCCAGAAATGCCCAGCCCAATTAGAGCCTCTATCAGATGTTATAAAATTAGAAAAACCGTGATATCTCCAGTGGCAATTAGTAAAACACTCTGCACATAAATTAACTTCCTTTGACCTCATTGCTTCAAGTGTCGCTTCTCCTAAAAAACGATCATGAATTATCACAAGAATTTTTTTCGTTTTATATTTGTTATTATCCCGATTTGACACCTCAATGGCTCACACTGATGGCTAATCTACATAATTTACATAGGAAAACTCTGGGTAAAAATCTCCATATCTATCTGGTATATGTCTATATCCTTAAGAAAATCTCACCTACCGAAAGTGTACTCATACTATCATGTTTAGTGTGGATTACGTCTCATCTCTTTTGTTTCCTATGTTCTTGCCTTGGGCAAACTAATGTTTCAAATTCTGTAGAAAGTCGAAACTGTTCAAGCCATCATTCTTTTTGAATCCACTTCGTGATCCTAGCGCTATCTTCAGAGCTATTCATCATAGCTTTGAAGGACCTATCATTTGCCTTACGCACTATGTCACCTCTACCTTTTGCCCACTTAGGACAATACATAATCACATTATTTACAGTCTTGGATGGATACTCACAGTGGCATCCTGGGCTTCGTACTCCTGGAACTCTTCTAAAGTACAAATTGGAGTTAAACCCAATGCGCTCTGTTCTTAATTGCGTAGCTATACTACTTTGGGCCCTACTCAGGTTTCGATAGAGTTCGGATGGTGTTCCTCTATAGTCTGTCTTTTTCCGTTTGAATTCCTATCTAAAAAGAGGTTAATTGCTTTCCATATTTCAGGGTCTACAAGTGCTCGGTAGTTGAAGCGCTGAACGCGTTTTTGATGTGTCCAAGAGTTTGCCCACTCCTGATTTTCCGCAATTTCACCAGTCTTTTGTTTTACATTTTGAGAGTCAGTATCATCAAAAAAAGATTTCCCATTTGGCCGAGTCATCACTTTTCATTTTAGCATGTTTTTCGTCCCTACCTCTACCGAGCTAATTTATCTTTTCGCAGGCAGTTATTATAGTCTGTTGAACTGGTAGTCTTTTCGATAGCCCGGTATACTGGATATTCCGTTGCTTTAAATAGATTTCATTGGGAGAGTAGAAGTTTCGTTTTCTAACGCTTTGCTGCTAGTAGATTTATATGCTCTAGTGACTGCTTTCAGGCATTTTCTTTGAATACCTCTCAGGGGCTTCACAGTCCTTTCGGGAATTTCACCCTTTGGTCCAGCTTCAGCCCATATCGGAGATCCATACATGAGGGCCAGTCTCATTAGCGTATTGAACAATAACTTAGCTTTGTGGAATATTACTCCCCAAGTTGATTGTGCGAGCCTATTTAATGCCCGTATTTACACTTCGACCTTTCACTGCATATTTTTTATATGGGCGCCCCAGCTCATTTTGGGGTCTAATTGAATCCCAAGGAGTCCTTTAGAAAACTGAGGGCTAGAAGATGGTTCTGTATGATCATGGAGGCTTTTAAATTATATTTTTTCCTCACTCTAGAAAATGTATAAACTGATGCTTGTTGGGTGCGAATTTGAATCCGTGTGTAATATCTCATGACTCACATTTCTCATGAAACTGCTGAATTTTCTGACAATTTTCTTCTGTTATATCTGACCATCTACGAGTCCCATAACTGAGGAAGTTGCCATTTGAAGGGTTGGGGGTAGTGTGCTAGTAGAATGGGGGAAGAAAATGGGTATGAGGGCAGAGCCTTGTGGAATTCCAGTACTTGTCTGCATTTGATCTCCTCTAAACGAACCTAGAACTATAGCAGTAGTTCTCTCTTTTTAAAATGATTCTATAAAATTTTTGTTCCAGCTTGAGATTCCGTTTTCTCTCAGATTGTGGATAAGTCTCTGGTGTGACACATTGTCGAATACCCTTGAAATATCGAGGCTAAGGATCGACGCCACTTTTTTTTTTATCTTTGCCCCATATAGAATGAATCTGATCTGTTAAAAATTCTAGAGCTATAGGAATTAACCTCTTCAATCGGATACCCATTTATTCCTCAGGAAGGAGACCAAATTTTTCAGCAGCTTTCGAGATTCGATTTGCAACCAGTTTTTCTAGGAGCTTACCTATCATGTTCAGGAGTATTATAGGCCTGTAAGCCTTTACCGTATAGTACCTAGGTTTCTGTGGTTTCCGAATAATAGTATCAACAGATTCTCTAAATTTTCTGGGGTGATATTCATACGTGAGACATGCGTTGAATAGATCTTTGAAGATTTTGCTCAGGATCTTCCGACATTGCTTAAGGGGTCAATTTGGAATTCAGTGCGGGCCTTGTGCTTTATTGTTAGGAAGTATGCTTATGACTTCTTCTATTTCCGCTTCCTCAATATAGTTGGATATTGGCTCTGGTATAAATAACTCCTCAACTATCCTCAAAAGCGACGTGAATAGGGGGAGGGAAGAAGTATTCACACATAGCCTTGGCTTTGTTGATACTATGGGTATGTAAGTTTCCCGATGCATTGATAATATCCGGGAATTATTGTGGCATTCTTTTTTCTTCGTAATCTCTTCTTGCCCATTTAACAAGTTTCCATATTTTTTGAGTGTCATTCATGGCCTCTGTGACTATTGCTCGCCGACCGATCAGTTTGTCTTTCCTTATCTGACTTTTTTTCTTATTAATTGCAATATTGTATGCTATCTAACTTTCTTCCGTGCTTTCTTTAGTCCACCGCCTCCAGACTTTCCGGGCCTCCTTGACGAGACGTGAGCATTCTTTCGTCCACTAGGATTTTAAATATGGGGAGTGGTTTGCTAGTGGTATTATTTCTCGGACTGTCTCTTGAATAAATTTGGTTATATGTTCAACTCCCTCATCTACATATTCCACTGAAAGGAGTGGGTGTTTCATGTTTGTTAGATCACTTAGCTTTGTGTTAGTCTATTGTTCATCACCTCCCAGTCTGCCATTTTCCACTGGGGTATGGGTTCTATGGTAGTTTTAAAAGATGGTTCAATGCAGACCTCTATACATATTGGAATGTGGTCTGATAATACTTCAATTTCTTTAGCTGGCTGACACCTTATTACTGTATTTTCGAGATCTTTGGATATAAAAATTAGGTCTATTATACCTTGACTGCCTCGACTCTTCCATGTAATGGTACCTTCTGGGAGGGTATGCTCCATTTTTTGCTCTCCAAGGATATCGAGTAGGTCTTCTGCTGTTCTGTGGTGGCTGAGAACTGTCGAGCCTCCCCACGCTAGATGGTGGAGATTGAAGTCTCCGGCTAGAACATAAAAGCCATCTTGAGCTAAAATCCGAGGGATTCACCCAAGTGTCCCTAGTTCTTTACTACTATGAGAAGCTGGGGAAGGATTGTATACGTTATATACCCATAGTTTTCCAAGGTTTGCCTGTAGGCCGATGGATGTCATATCTCCGTCGGATTCTTTTGGTACTTCTTCGTTTCTTCATCTTTCTATTGAAAGAGCTTTACTCACCTAGATACATGACCTATATTTATTGAAAAATGGGAAAATAAGATGACATGTAGGGTGGGTTGCTCTGGTATTCTCTATAGGGTTACGCCAAGGTTCCCCGCACAACTATTATGTGGCGTTTTATTAGGTCCAGTTTTTGCAGAAAATCGTCCTGTAATTTATTCTTACTCTTATTAACATTATACGATACTATGTTTCCAATTTGAGTGTTTTTCATGAAGAAATCTCGAAGTCTTGTGTTTGGCTTCAGCTTTAGAAAGGATCTTCAGACTACTGTGATCTATTTTGGGCGGTAGATTGAGGCTCTTCAACACATAGGTTGAGTCGGATGGTAGTGTGGTATGCCATCCAGGCCCTTCTCCCAAGTAGAGTCAGGGTAGCCTGGGCACCTACCCCATTTCGAGACGGAAGGTGGTTGGTTCGAATCCAACTGACCTAACTACATATCGCGCGGTGGATATTTACAGGATGGTGGAGCCATGTCTGGATAATCGAGGGTTTGTAATTTCCTTGGATGGATGTTAACGGTTAAGGGTTGACCAATTGTGAAGGAAAAGCGATTGTATTTCGTAGTGGCATTTACAAATGAAATCGGAGGCATGACTGCTTTACTTGGAGGGGCTCACTGCGGGTGTCACGGGCTGCGCCTAATTCTCTTTAACAGAAATACGCGCATCTTGCAAAAGGGGTGTGCTTCAAACACTTAACCATGACGTTTTCCGCAACTACAACAGATAAGGCCTAACTTCCACTATACAAGATAATAGGAGATGCTCGTAATTTTGATCAAGGGCAAAGCACATAATGTATTTCATAATTATTTCCAAGACAGATTCCTAATCATAGGAAAAATTAACAGTATTTAGGCCCCTCCAATAGTTGTCTTTGGTAAGCTGGGTCCACTCACTGACTCCGTTCAAGTATCTCTTGATGTTCTCGAAAGGTTTCCTCCACATCATCATACCCTCTTGTTCCCAATCCTCTCGATACTGGTCCTAGTTAATATAATGGTATACGTAGAGCAAGACACCCTGAATGGTCAGCCCATCGCTCCTCACCGGCATAACATGGGCGCTCCGGACTACGTAACTCGGATCGCAGAATCGTTTACCTTTCATACTTCGAGGATTGTAAGTACTTGGCAGGTCTGGAGCTCGAACCTCAATCATTCCGTGAGTCCTTTTGGAGACACCTACGTGAATTGAATCGCCTATGAAAGGATGGATGTCAACTAATACTCCCACATAGAACGGGGGCTTAGTTGACGCAATCCGTGACACCCGCAGTGAGCCCCTCCAAGTAAAGCAGTCATGCCTCCGATTTCATTTGTAAATGCCACTACGAAATACAATCACTTTTCCTTCACAATTGGTCATCCATCAACCGTTAACATCCATCCAAGGAAATTACTGATCCTGTTAAAATAATGACTTTAATAGATTGGTTATATCTCATAATCATTTCCTGGAGACAGGAAATGACTGAGACAAAATAACATTACTGTCTCTTAATACAGTAAAGATCTACAGCAGAGACTCTTGACTATGGTTTGTTTTAAGGGTTTAGTTATCTCGCTAGCTGATATCCATGTAGTTAAGTTAGTTAGTTTGCTCCTTTAAAGAAGTATATAAAAAGGACCTATCCCAAGATTGGGGATATGATATATAGAAGTTAAATGATAATCCAAGTTATTCAGCTCTCAAGAATAGCTTCCATCCTGAGGGATAAAACCATAAATTTAATAGATCCTCATCTACGCCTTCGTTAGACTATATGTAGCACTCCGCATTCATAATCACTTACTATTAATGAAGGGCGCCTGTTGATGCTCATAAATTTATCGTCTAGGTACCAGCGACCAAGGAGTATTCTCATCCTCCATATCTGATGCAGCATCAAAGCTTCCTGTGGGATGGATCGTGCTTCCCCGTAAGATCTCTTCGATACCTTGTACGTCTGACACTACATCCGGAATTTTATTGTCTAATCCTTGCTTCATAATATGCCTACTCCTTTGTTCTTAATGAAATGTAGTATTACTGCCATCGCTTTGCGATCGGCGAAGATATCTCTAGCTTTCGTTGATGTCAGACGTAAGGAGCACCCTTTCTCCTTAATTTGTTTCCATTTTCTCTCTCTCTCACCTGGTACACATCCTGTGGTATTGTTTTGATAGCTTCCATCGAGATATTTATCGGCAAGGCTTTTTGAGTTGCTTTTTGGCTGTGTGCCGTATACCCTTCTGTTATGAATGGGCTAGATACGGTCTCGCTCATTGCGTAGATTATTCCAGCTGCTAAAGCTCTTCTAAGTTTCGCAGCTTCTGCTTCTAACTGAGTAGCTTGATGATACATTGGAGTATGGATGTGGAATTATGTTGAGGGGTTCTCCATCGTGTTGGTGTCCCACAGAGAGCCAGCTCAACAACGATACGAGATGTAAGGGTCTACAATGAACGAAATATGATAACTGGACTAAAGCAGAAGCGGAGAGATGTAAACTATTTTAGTTGCTACCGAGTCCCTAATTTAAATAAGGGTTTTATTCAGCACATAGTTTGCTCCCACTAACCGAAAATAGGTTCTCTGTTGGAAAGAGGATGATTATGCTCGGGTTCTTCTTAGGTCTTCCAGGACGTCTAGGTCCAATTCCTTGGCCGTCCGTGCTAATAATTTGGGGCCCAGCTATACCAGCTCTTCTTTTCCGGCTGCCTACGACTTGCCAGTCGTTTTCTGGATCAGTCCATGGGTTTCCTGGGGCAGTATATCTTCTAGGACCCTGTGTTCTATTTGTAACGACTTCATTAATATATCTACAAAAAATATTAATCTAACAACTATTTATCCCTGCTAGCATGGGTAAATATTGTTTAGGGATATAATTGGCTAATAGAATGAGCTCGTGCTGACTTCGTTTTTGTACCTGGATATCATTATCTCATGAATGAGCCCTACTACTCAGTTTCGCGTTCAACAGCGCATTATTTACTAAATAGTTAATTATCAATCATTACTTGTTTCACTTATAACTGATTATCTTTACAAGTATTGATTTCTACGTAAATTGGTAAGCTTGTTAGTTATACATATAAAGTCAAAATAGTGACTAATTTGCCGTGTTTACTTTCCTTCATCTAGATACTCAATTTAATCAACATGTTACGTAGTTTTCTCCCAAACGAGCCTTCTGAGACATTTGATACTGTATGTCGGAATATGAACCTCTGGAAATCTTGAGAAAACCAAGAGAATGTTCAAGCTTTGACAGAGCTCGAAGAAATGGATGACAAGTTGATGGAATAGTGAGTATGGAAAAATATCGACGAGATCTTCAGATCTCGTCCAGAATGGGTGGCGAGTTTTGACTTATGACTTTGCACATTGGTTTCTCAATAATGGTAAATTGATTTCTCATTATTTCACTATTTTTATATGAACCAAAGTACATATTACCTTCACATTAAAAGAAAATTAAATATGACCTATAAAAACACATTTCTACGGCTCATAGAGTTAGTTTCAGTGTATCTGAAAATATAAAATCCTAAATTTTCTGGTTGTCATGTAGCAACGTATCTCAGATTAGGCTTTCTGATAAATGTTATGACGGGGGTATAAGCAGGATATACAAACTTCTAGGCTATGAATTTCGCGAATTATTTAGAATATTTTTTGCTCATAAAAATGTGGCAGAATTTAGGATCATTGTCTAGGTTTTGAGCTAATGGACAATTATTTTCTTATTCAGGTTAGAGGGGGGGTGCGAGTCCAGGAGGGGGGGGGGGGGAATCATTAGCCTCCACAGTCCATTTCACTACTGTCCTCATCCACACTAAATCCTTATATTAGTCATCACTCGCCTACATATAATTCCATCTCTTACTTCAGCTACTTCAAGTCATAATTAATGCAACTTAGTCCGATGATACCTTTGTTCACTAACATATTTGCTGCAGTCATGACCACCTTTTGCCAATATTGTGACCCATCACATCTTACCTACTTCCATATCTCACTCATGGGCTGTGAGGTGTGGTAAAGACGATTTGCCGCAATAGATGCTGAGAGAAACGATATCGATGAAATTCCTACCCTGCAGATCTTAAACCATGGTACTAGCAAAAATATTCTACCTGACATAATTCATATAGACGATAACGCCTTCTATTTAGCTGATGATTCAGGAAAACATGTATATGTCGGAAACTTATCAGAGTCAATGGATGTAGACACTTTTCTCGAAGAATTACTTGAGGCGATAGTGTTGGATAAAAACGTCACGAAAGTGCCAAAGTAAGGTGACTTTGATAAAAATATTATCAATTCTAATACAGGTAATTTCTATTGGCATACTACTCCGCAAGGATTTGCGCAGACTATATTTCAGTATCAAAGGGCCCTTTATTAGGTTAGTATAAGCAAGCTGCGAGGGGCATCCATTCCTCTATAACCATGTTATTTCACTTTCTAGTCTCAAGTTGATATTGAATGTCACTTTCTTTAGATTCTTGCACATCTCATCCTCCAAGCTAATATCTTACCAACGTAATTCCTATTTATTTCTACAGTCAACGAGGATACCGAGCAAAAGTAGTCGCTTTTTACATCTAGCTAAAGGGCTGATGATTCCATTGGCCAGCAGTAATATGAGAACCTTTCTAAATCATTAATGAATTTGATATTGCACCTCCACTTCTTCCCAGTTCTAAGATAAAGCTAACTCCGGCCAGATACTCATATGACTTGAACAGTTAGCAAATCTAGCATTACATCCAGTTCTGACAACATGCTGGAAGCGATGTAAATTGATAGAGTTTTTCACCATTAGCTTTGTAGTCTCGCAATACAGTAGTAATCACAACATATTTTCATCCTAAAATACTCTGTAATACTCTCTTTGTTCATAGATAATGCATAAACCACTCACTATCGCGTATGCACTGATGTGGCTGTACCAACTTGGATAAGCCCTGCACAGAGTTCCAACGCACTGACCAGTGCTGGTTTGCTGTCAAAAGAGGACTGGTCCTGAAGATTACCACTGCTATACGTTTAGGTTAAAAACACTGTTTAAGGATTTCGCTGTCTCTAGAAGTATTTTGCCGCTAATTCGAGTGATGAGACATTAAAAGCAAATATTATTTCTTCGACGATAGTAACCTCCGTAACGAGACATTTTTTGCAGAGTATAAAAGTAAGCTCAGTAGAAATAGATTTCATCAAACCAGTCCAAAAAAAAATGCCCTTGCAAGGCTCTTGCCCAGCCAAGTTTTTTTTTCTTTTCCAGATTGGGACTCAGCATTACTACCCCGCTGTAACGCATCCACTGATATGGCTATCATCGAGTTTTTCAGTCCTGACTTGAACAAGCTAGGCTGGGCGCTGCGCGAAGTACATAGACTTCTTGCCCTCCAATCCACGGGACTCCTTGAATCTTGAAGGTTATCAGGGATGTCGATATAAATTTCTTCTATCAAAATTAAGCAACGAGATCTTGAAAGCTGGAAAGGCCCCGTTGAAATAAATTTAGACTTTGGCCGATGACGTCAGCTAGCCAAATAGCTAGCTAATCAACTGCTGCTGATATATCGAAATATAGAGTAATTGACGCCAAACCTACTTGGCGTCCACTAGTTAGCTAATTAATGAGTTAGTTATACCCAAGGTGTATCTACCTATCCACCACAGATCTATTTAGCCATGAAGAATCCGAAAGTTTCTGGAATCTAAGTGCTTGAGTTGGATTACGATCAAGTAACTCCAGCACCCAACTCTCCTCTCTTTATATTCTCTTTTTTTGGCAAAAATGAGTATGAAGTATGCTACTCAAAACTCATCGTCCGAATGGTGGAAGATCCGTTTTTTTCATGGGATGATTGGTGATGTCAAAAGAAGGTTACCCTTTTACTGGAGTGACTGGCAAGATGCGTGGGACTACCGAGTTGTACCTGCTACTCTATACATTTATTTTGCAAAGTCAGTGTAAGCCTTAGAGGGCTGGAGAGGAGTCGTGGCGTTAGATATGTTCACTGACACTTGACCCTTTTCAGTATTCTTCCAGCTCTAGCTTTTTCCTTAGACATGTAAGATTAACCGATTGATTAATATGTTAAACACTCTGGATAGGATTTAATAGAGATCTTACAGGTTCACGAAAACTGATATGATATTTGGTGTTAATGAAGTCTTGGTTGCATCGATCTTGGGCTCCGTGATATTTTCACTATTTGCTGCTCAACCTTTGGTTATTGTTGGAGTGACTGGACCCATCACAGTTTTTAATTAGTAAGCTTTTCCTCCGTATTCATTCGTTTGTTAGTAGGAAGCTAATTTGTGTTGCTTCCAAAATAAATAGTATGGTTTATGATATTATGTCACCTACTGGAACAAATTATCTTTCCTTCATGGCACTGATTGGATTGTATGTTTATGATATTTCAACTGAAAGAAGCCTACTAAGTTAACAAAAAGATGGTCTATGTTCATGCACTGGGTTCTAGCCATTACCAATTCTTGCAATTTACTGAAGTATGTGACCAAATTTTCCTGTGACATCTTTGGATTCTACGTGGCCTTTATATATCTTCAAAAGGGAATCCAGGTGCTCACCCAACAAGTAGGAGATGGTCCCTTTTATCTATCAATAGTAACGGCTCTTCTTGTTCTCACTGTCGGTTATATTTGCGGTGTGATAGGAACCAGCTCTATTTTTCAACATCATATTAGAAGATTTATCGAAGATTATGGTACACCCTTGACACTGGTTTTTTTCACCGGTTTTGTTCAGATTGGGAAAATGCAAGAAATTTCTCTCGAGACCTTACCTATTAGTAAATCTTTCTTCCCAACGACAGATAGAGATTGGCTCGTCCCATTTTGGAATGTCAGTACAAGTGATGTTTTCATCGCCATACCCTTCGCGACTCTCTTGACGATTCTGTTTTACTTTGATCACAACGGTAAGTTTGCATTCCGATCTCTTCTCCGAAAGCAAGTCAATATAACCAAATAATATACAGTTTCATCCTTAATAGCACAAGACACAGAATACCCTCTTCGGAAGCCAGCTGGATTTCACTGGGATATCTTTTTGCTAGGCATCACGACTGGTATATCAGGAATATTGGGAATTCCGTTTCCAAATGGCTTGATTCCCCAAGCACCCTTTCATACAAAGGCATTGTGTGTGACTCAAATTCGTTCTGATTTAGTACTGGACGATTCGAAAGAAATTAAAAAGGAAAATATTTTTTCTCATGTTGTTGAGCAAAGGGTCTCAAATTTAGCCCAGGGATTATTGACATTGGCCACAATGACACAACCACTTCTAACAGTTCTACATCTGATTCCCCAAGGAGTTCTCGCAGGACTATTCTTTATCATGGGAGTTAAAGCCCTTGGAGAAAATGGTATAACATGTAAGATTCTTTTCTTGATTAGAGATCGTACTTTGACGACATCATCTGAGCCACTGCTGAACGTCCAGCGCTCAAAAATATGGCAATTCGTCTCTATTCAAATTTTTGGTTTCGGCGCTACATTTGCCATAACGCAGACAATTGCTGCTGTCGGGTTTCCCGTAATCATATTTTTATTAATCCCTGGTAGGATATGGCTGATACCAAAGCTATTCACTGACCAAGAGCTGAAATTTTTGGACAGACCTACTGCTAGTTCATTTACAATGATTAGCGTAGGTGGGATTTACGGCGAAGGTGACGGAAAAAATGCACATAATATAGACGATCCAGCAATTCAAGCTGACCATTTAAACTTGGTCTCAGAACATGATAATAGGAAATCAGGAGCTCTGCTGAGTGAAAGAGGAAATGGAATCGAGAATACAGAAAGATGTGAACTAACGGTGTAGATGAGTTCGGGATGCTTCTAGTGGTACAGCACAAGGGTAGCATGCATCTGTTGGTGTCATAAACTCTATCCCGATCTACTACAATACTCTCTATTGATTGGCATATACCCTTGCAAATAAATTTTTTACAGCTATCCATAAATAGTGCTTGATTTGCACTCGTGATAAAGCTCGTTGGCAAGGCAGGGATAGATTGAGGGCTAGATAAAAAAACTGAGTGTCAAATAAACATTCCCAATACTAAATTCACCCCATGTCGAGATTAATTAATTTGTATCACTAGTTTTTTTTTTAGGTGTGGTAATATCATTCTTCTAAGCCTGGACTGGTTTATTGTGGATTAACAATTAATAATTGTTGGTTTTAAGAAATCATCTGGGTGCGTCCATATCTTAACGGCTATTCAGTACTAAATTTTATGTTCCGAATACGTTATAAGTCTCAAACAGTAATGCAAACCAACGCTATTTTATAAGAAGTCTACTGGGCTATCAAGTAGATTTTTTTCAAGTACCAGACTCATCCATATTTTTTAAAATGACGCAAGCCGTGAATGCTTTAGATTTATCAACGCCTATCATAATCCACGCTCTCAAATTTGGGAAAAAAAAATAAAAATACTTGATACAAAAAAGAAGGCACTGATAAGTATGAAAATCGGTGAGAGACGCTATACATATGAAAAAAAAAAAATCTCGAAAAATATATCGTCCCGAAGATAGTGTAGGCTGCATGCATTAAATAATACTGAATTGCTTGCACCAGTATGGCAGCGCTATCTCACACATCTAAAGTCAAAGCTCAAAACAACCGATTAGGCACATCTAAATCGCCTTGGAGACCACGAACAGTGACCTGGTGTCGCCGGATCAGTTGGTGTTGTAAACAACAGAGCAAATCCAATATAAAATCAGTTGATTTGAAGAATCTACAAATGTGACTAAGTCTTTCTAAACTATATATTCAAGATCTACTTATTCACCAGTTTACCCTTTAGTTACCCCTTTTCAGGGACCTCCACCTCAACACTTCTCCCCGCGAGTTGATGCGAATCACGTGATATATACTTTTATTGGAGCAGCCAATACTATCTCAAAAGGGTTAACCCGTAATACCTGGAGTCAGAGAGGCCATTATCTTTGTTAGATACTCACTGACATGAGCATTAAAGTTTAAATACCAGTAAACATAGCATTCAAATGACTAGGCATGGAAGTTAATTTTCCCTATTTTTTTTTTTTTTTTTTTAAAACTTAGACAAATACGACCCAAACGCTCATGAGAAAATTACCAACCAGTAGAGACCTATCCTATATTAGTCCGATACCTTCTCGCAGTAGAAATATAATTCCAAAAGAGTAAGATTCGCCATAGAAGAATAGGTACGATCTATGATGAATAGATCGACAAAAAGTATTAGATTTAAAATTTAGGATAAGTAAAAACATAAACACATTTTTTTTAGCTTTCATAGGCACGGTCAGACATGAAAATCTAGTTTCTACCCAATTAGATAGAACAGAAATTGAATAGGAACCATATTTCGTGATATACTTCTTTCTTAGCTTGTCATTATCCATCGTAGCATTTAGTTACGATCATAGAGTGGTGGAATTTCTCCCTTCCTTTCTCTCCGAGCATCATCTGTGCATTTGATGTTGCTTCCTACCCATTTTCTCTCCTTTGTCTTAGTGCCTGCCAACACTTAGCTGAATGCCATGGACTCTTTTGCCGTCCGTATTTGCAATTACTGTCCGCGTTTTCGTGCTGAAAGCGGCAGTGATAATGACCAAAACCCCCATAGCCGGTTCTTGCAACCACTAACCGATGGTATATGCACCTTGGTAGGGCTAAATCTGGAGGTCGTTTCCAGCGCATTTTTAGGTCAAGATCTTCGTACATCCTAGGTCTATGATTCTTCTACCAATTTCCAATTAGTTTTAAAGCCCCGAGAGTTCACCATTCGTCTTATTGCTGCGAATGTGGGATTTTTCCGCCTGTACTTTCATGCGCAGCTCCATTCCTTGACTGTGTCGAGTAATTAGACACAGCCGATTTGGCCAATATGTATGCTGCAGAGCGCTAAAAAGGTCTCTTCTACCTCAAGAGACGATGTGGTGCCACCCATGCGAAAGGGCTTGCACACTGCCCGCTATCATAAGTGCGGTTTTGAAGCACTTTAAGCGCGCCACACACCTTGGCATTATTAGACTTCGGTACCAGATGGAGAATTCCACCATCGCCTTCTATCTTTTGTAGCTACTGATAGATAACGTAGCATCAAGCTAACCTAGCAGGCCTATAGGAGGAGCCATGGGAAAACAAAATAATACTGTGTATCTTGTGTGAAAGATTACTTAGATCTCGCTTGACCTACTCTGCTTTGTTACCTCATCGCTGGTATAAACAAAAGAAGTGTTTTCAGGCTGGAAATGAAGTGTAAACTGATAAGTGCTAGTGCTTTTGAAGTCAAGATAACTCTCAAAAAATTGGTACCCCACTGGTTCTAAAAAAAAAAAAAAAAAAAAAAACTACCCTACCATCTCTAATTCATAGGTTTAATTACCGAAGCTGGTAGACTTTAACAATCTCAACTATCAAATTGCTGGTATCTCGTAACTCTTAGAGATAATAATCACGATCCAGTAATCGATATGGAACCATCACAAGCAAATTCAGACTCTATCTATTTATTTATTTTTTTTTAAGCAAGACGCTTGCATAGAATTATCATGATGTTTGAACATCTGGAATACCTTGTGTGAATCAAAACGTCCAACATCGAGTAAACTAAAAGGATTAGCAAAACAGTACATGAAGCTGGATTTTATATCTACTTGTTTCCACGACATATATCTACGAGATTTATATAATATTCAACATTAAATTCATAATTATGGGAATATGTGTGACTATTTCTCTTGATGCATGTATGTAAAAAACCAGGATAGAAAGAAAACACTCAAAATTATCCTTAGATGGATTGGTAAGTTAAAACATTCAACCATTTATCTATTTTGGCATAGAATTGAGAGAATACGCCTATGAGTATTTAAGTACATAAATAGTTTGACCAGTGACATACTCCCTCTTGGCCTTGATAAATCGATAATATCAAGATGTCATGCACTAAGTTGTTAAACAAGCTCTCAAATCTCAACCCCCACTCAGACAGAGAGAATAGATGCAAGTTTGAGAAGATTGAATAATTTGAATAGTCTGATATAAATTTTAATCTGTCGGAATTAGGGGCCGAATGATAACTTAAAATTTACATTTATGTACCTCTACCCATAAACAATTACGCCATGATTTCATATTGTGATATTTATCTTCGCCCCGACTATAGACGACGACCACGACGACCACCCTTACGACGAGTAGAATCTGATGGGGTTGGTGTTACATCTTCTATTCTTCCAATTTTCATTCCTGATCGAGCAAGAGCTCGAAGAGCCGATTGAGCTCCTGGACCTGGTGTTTTTGTTCCATTACCTGTAGAACAGCAAGGTTATTTCGTTATCTCGATAATCTTGTGAATCGAGTTTCTCACCTCCAGTTGCGCGAATCTTGATGTGGAGCGCATTAATGCCTAATTCCTTACACCTTGCAGCAACATCCTGTGCTGCCAACATAGCTGCGTACGGTGAAGATTCATCTCGATCTGCCTTAACTTTCATTCCTCCGGTAACACGAGTTATTGTTTCACGGCCAGAGAGATCTGTTATCTACTTTTCGAGTCATAAAGTGCTTTCACCAGATAGACATGAGAACTAACGTGTACGAATGTGTCATTGAAGCTAGCAAATATCCGAGCAGTAGCAAAGACATTAGACTCGCTATTCTCATTAGCATATGCGCAAAGATAATTGAGGAATAGTCTTCTTGTTAAAGAAAAATAAAAAATTTCTTTGCCCAATGTTATCGGCCACAAGTGAGCAAATAGAAGTCATTCAAATTTCTTACCCTTCACGGAGCTGAGGACCTAGAGAGATATTCTCCTGAGCAGGACGAGGGGTCTTCTTTGGTGCCATCTTTATTGTGAGCTGATGATGCGAGTGACGATGTTGCGCTGCGGATTTGCAAAGTAGTTAATGTGCCGAAAAAATTAGGCGAGCATTGGCATAAATAATGGGCGACGACTAGCTACCGAACTTCAGCTCATCGTTATTCAACCACCGATAATATGAGCTTACAATTTGTAAATATTTGTTTGATTCTAACATTTGTAATCTTGCAAGAAGAGCAATTAGCAAATATTGATTGATGATTGAGAACAATAATAGTGTAGGCGGTGTTGTACGACGAATGAAGCACACCCAATATACTATCCTAAAGTTCTTACTTCAATTCTAACGATGTTCTTAAATTTAACTATCTTTTACAGGCAATTCTCCCTTCATTAATTCGAATAATCTTAATTTGGGATAGTTCTAACTAGGCTATACACACCGAGACCCAAATATATACCTCTCTACAAGTGTTATCCACTTAGCGCTTATATGAAATACAAATTAAACACCAACACTGCAATACTTGTCCAATAATCATCATTTTTGCGAATCCAAATGATCGAGTAATGTTTTTCAATGTTCAATACAATATAAATTTACAATGTAAAAGAATGTAACAAGTTGATATTCTAGCCAGTTAAGATTCAAGCTTCGTCTTCAACTATTACCACTGAACAATCAGTATGAGCAGGATAGTTCGATGTATCTAGACTTAACGTCAAGACGTTATTGCTTATTCCTTTGAAGCTTCCTTTTAACCTATTTTACTGTCTCTTTCCCGCAATTGCAACTACCCTTAGCAGTCTTTGTTGTTTCTCTCGCTAGTCACCCTATGGAACAAACTCCACATAAAAGTTGCTCCAGAAAGGAAGTTCAAGTCTGAGGATCCTTACTAGCAGTGGTCAGACTTGGGCAACTATTTTTGGTAAACTCTGCTGTACACAACTAAGTCCTTCAACGTGATGATTTATAGGAAAAAAACACAGCTAAAACATCAAATTTCCACAATTTTCATCTTTGAAGCCTAGCAAGGGATATCATGGTTTTTGGTGGGGCTTTTGGCCATTAATAATTACGGGAAAGCTCAATCTATATACAAAAGACGGGTCCATAGAAAATCGTGTTTCAAGTCTGACCAGTGCTTTTGAGTAGAAATTAGTCATAAATAAAGCTTAACATATTAATGTTGATCAGGATGACATTTCGGATACTCTACAGTTGGATAGGGCTAGAAGTGTATAAGATTTAAGCTTCCCACGTGAGGAATTGTAAACAAAAATCACACCAAAACATTCAGATTTACATCTTACTTTGACAGTCATGCTAATAATAGCGTCATTGATATTTGTTCAATTTTATTCTTTAAATATTAGACAATAATCACCTTTATTTTTGTATTATAATATCAAGTTTCAAGGGGGAAAGAAGGTTGACAAGCGGTATTTACAGGCCTTCAAATATGGTGATATTCATTTACAAAACGTACCCTTTTAAATATATCGTCGCTGCACCCAAAATGTTTTTTTTTTTTTTATTCGCTGGAAAATTCTTCAGAATATAGATTGGCTACTTAAACATTCCGAGGTATTTGAAATTATAAATATAAGATGGACAAACCGAGATGTTGGGCGCCAAAGAAGACAAGAGAGTAAGTCAGCGAATTTTGTTTACTGGCACCAGTCAGTCATAAGCACCAAATTCGTTTAATTACCCTGCTTAGAATTATCCCTCGCTGTTGCTGTAGAGATGGATGACCTTTGGGATAGAGCGAGTGTAAATAGAAACATTAATTTATTTCTAGCTTTTACACGTAAAATTCTAAATCAAATTTGTGTTACAAACTTAATTTTAATACTATTCAATAACCCAAATTATTTTATTGCGTTGATATATCCTTTAATTTTTACTAATGATATCTTCTGACTTTGAAAGAATACCTTCGCCCTCTATTCAACCAAGATCTCATTTTATATCTCCTAGATTCTCCATTATTCCCTCCAATAAGTCTACTGAAAGTGATCTAGGGTCTTCAATTAATCGAAAAGAATAACATCCAATGCAAATTTTGAAAGATATTGAAGGCTTGAAGCAATTTCAAGATTCGTTGCGAGTAATTGGCCTTCAACATACGTCAAAGACAAGCTAATTATAATTTTATCAATAGCTTAAAGATTAAAAGAAAGTTCTATACTGAATGCACCCTTGGTGATGAAAATATAACCGAAAGCAAAGAGAAATGTGCTTCTTACACACGTCACTGTGGATACCCACTTAGAGCTTACCTTTCTCGAGAAAAAAAGGGAGGACACATAGCGTTCTGCTTCACCTCCGAGAGAAATGAGGATACAAAGGAGAACACTATCCTTGATATACACAACCATCATTTAAACATCAATTCTGTTTCGTCAGAGTCTTCTGCATGTAAACGTGAGCGGCAGAAGGTACTCACATACATCGAAGATCACGCTGGGAATCAAAATCTGAGTTATGAAAAGATTACGATAAAGACTCGACTTATGCATAATGTACATATAACATCATATGATATTAAAAATGAGTGGAATAAAATAAATAAAATACGTAAAATTAGGTGTGAAGATTTAACAGCTACTCGGTTGTTTTTGGATGAACTTAAAAGCAGAGAGCCATCAGAATGATTGATCCTGGAAATATGACAGGAAGAAGAAACTAATCCATTCAGCCCCATAAAATGTATCTTCTGGTCCTCTTCATGGATGATAAATATGCTTAAAAGTTATCTCGAGGCTTTATCATTCGATACAGCATATAAAGTTAATCGATTCAACTTACTTCTTCTACGGTGTGTCGGTGTGACTCCTTACAACACCATCTTCTGTACTTTCTTATGTCTTCTCTCTGACGAAAAAAATGCCACTTTCCAATGAGCTTTATCTCAATTCAATAAGCTTCGACGCATTCATGCAATTAAAAAAACTTTCAATGATCTTGGAGGACACTGATAAAAGCCTTCAGAAGGCTTGAAAATACCACATATTTTCAATCATATCAATACTATGAATCTCCGGCTTCTGAAAATAAGGTTCAAAATCTTTGAGACTCTAATAGTAGGAAGTGACGATGATGTCGCAATATAAGACGAAATAACAAGAAAAAATTAGGATTATGCTTGAAGTTGATGAACTTCTGATGTTACACATTCAGAGAATGATGTAAGCTTTTTATTGTGATTTTAAAACGTATGTATCCACGTTGCCAATTTCTAGTGAAAACAGCATCGCCTAATACGTAAATAGACGAATGAGTAGCAAATTAGTTTACTGTAATAGTGATTAGATCCAAAAGCTAAGCTAGTTTAGTGCCAGAATACCAAACTCGCAAAATCAAAGTTTTTGTGATGATTTTTACTAATCAATAGTCACGTGGGATGCTTAATTTCTACACACACTTTCAAAATGCATGTGATATGAATTCCAAGTAAGACCATTCTTTTTTTTTTTTCTGATTTATTGCGTATATTGGAATTCTTATCAATCTGACCTAGGGAGAAAATGAGAAATTTATATCTCTTTGCTCAAAAGATTCTTTGTTTTCATGTGATCCACAGAGTTAGATTGTTTCTTGTTGTCAACGATTCCAATTTAAGAAAGGGATGTAGTAATTATTGTCGCATCAAATTTTGTTAGCAGTTGCGTACATAAAAAGCTACAATTTTCCATCCGTATTATCCGTGTAGGGAACAGGGTAAAATGTAATCTTCGAGGTGCCGTGCAATAACTATATTTATGTATGACCGATACTTTACGTGGAACATCTCATTTCGTGACTTATCAACACTAATTTAGCATTTCCGCGATCAAACGATATGAAGAAAAGAAAAAAAAAAAAATGCGATTGTAAGACAGCTGTCTATTCATCAAGTATCGAGTCTCTTGCTTGAATCCAAACTACTATTACCTGCCTAATCTAGAGACAAATCTGTCCATTCTAAAGTTACACCTGACAGACAATGCTAATACTGCGGTAGTTACGTATGTGCTTAGAACGACGTGAGTGAATCAGCCAAATCTGATCCACTATTGGGATCTATCTTTACAAGTAAGGGGAAGTCTTATGGTACTTGGGATTCGATAGCTACCAAGCGCTACGATATAACGTACCGAGAGCATAAGAACTTATGACCAAAGGTAACTAACTTACCAGGCAGCAGTGCCTAGCAGAGAGTGAACAATGTGTATGTACAAGATTTTTTTAGGAACAATTTTCCAGCTGCCCACAGAGATGTACTAGAGATTGCGCATGAGCTTACTAGAGTATTGAAGTGTTGAGGACATCAAAAAAGCATCCATAACTAGAGCATGTCGTTTTACATAACTAATTACAGCTACTGATAGATTTTTCATGGTGGAGAAAACTCAAATTAGGGTGTATGTAGTGAAGATTTGGAGGCAGAGAGTAATTGCGAATAGAGAAGAGAATTTGAAATAAAGAAGGCGACGAAATAGAACTATAGTGAGTAGTTACAGGAACGCGTATGTGTATCTCTAAACTCACACCCCGTGTGAATATCCTCGACAGAATTATAGTGGAAACTATTTCCTTGTCCAGTCAGAGCCGTAATGAGGCTTCGCTCAATTCCCTGTAAAACGATAACTTGACTGATCCGCGTCTTCATGCAGACTTAAAATGAGCCTTTCCTATTCAGGCCAGTATGACATGGATATGGATCTTGCCGCAGATGCTTTAAGTGACCATTTGCCCAAAGGGGGAAAAGCCCATGTGCAAGGGTAGCAGCCACGCTATTGCGAATGAAATGCACATCGGGGCGTAAGAGCGTATCAGGCATAAGACAGGAACGACATAAGGCACTCACTCATTCACTTCGAAAAATAACGCTTGCCTACGATACAAGCAGCCACATTGGAACTCAACAAGGCCTGAAGCTAATTAATGGGTGGCTGGCAGCTTGCACACGGCCTAAAGCGGCTTGAGTAGAAAGGCACATGTGAGAGACGAAAAGATCCCGTCACGAGCGTGTAAAAATGAAGCGGGTAATGGTGTACTTTACATATATGTCGGCGATAACGTGCAGTGCAAATCAACCCCCCTTTCCCAAGAGTGAGATCACACGGCTGCTAAGATCTGTCCAGGGATGAGCAGGCCGGGGAAATGAATGAGAGGGGGCTGAAGCATCTTAAAGCGGTAAAGTATGTACTGAGTGTTTGATTGATTTACCCCCGTGGCAGTTCAATCGGCGGTGGTTGGCAAGTCGTCTTGGGAAGGGCATCGCTAGTTTGTATTTATGTGCCATTCGCGAATTCAGAATAATTGTAACCTTCTCTCTATCCTGATCTGTGAATGAGCCATTCAATTGCTGTTAAACAGCGTGTGCCCCAAATGGCGGATGTCATAGGAGCGGAACTACAGCTAAACTTTCGACTTGCGACAAAAAGTTGAATAAATTGTACGGTGCTGAGCTAATTTATTCATGGCTGATGTGGGCCAATCAGCAATGTATGAATTTCCGGCAGAACCTATCCGGATCTGCTTATTTCATGCCTTCCCTGCTAGTCTAACAACTCCCGGAAGGAGGGAAAGAAAATTATTTGTCAAAAGCGGTGCAATGTGCGCTTGACCAATTTGGCACTAGCCAGCAAAAATACATATAAAAGGTGACTAGCTTTAACCGGCTTCATTTCTCATGTAACGCCTCTTAGTCCGCCATTGCTCTTCAATTCACGATGGACAATTTTACAATTGGAATCATAGGAATGGGCAGCATGGGCATGATGTATGCACAGAGGCTCAGCGTTGCTGGATGGAGGTAAAGCTATTTTTTGTTTTATCTGCGAAAGGACTGAATGTTGGCTCCCACTTTAACGTAAGTTCTAAAATTACACAATGTTACTGCTTTCAATTTAAAGACAAACACTTTCCACGATAATGATGACTTGAGCGCATTTGGCTAGAGTATTGTGATTCATCTACGAGAATACTATTCTGGTACCTCGTAGACGCTTCACTTTCATTGATGAAAATTCTCAGCTACCTAATTTTTTTTCGTCTGATAGAACATATTTAAACTTTCCTTTTAAACCATTCTCCGTTATCATGGCCTAAGAAAACGTTCTAACTCATTTGCAGTCTTTAAAATCGAGCCGACTTTGGAAATAATAGTGACCCATTTTACTAATACGATAGGCTGGAATAGGGTCAATGCCTGTGATAGGGAAGAAAAATTTCAAAGTCTGCGAGAAAAATTTGCAGACAATGTACACATACCTGCTTCATCTGGCACTACAAATGTATCTGAGAAATCAGTAGGCCAACATCGTTACGTTTCCCAATGGACATCTTGTTTCGCGAGCAAGTGATTATATCATTTATAGTGTTGAAGCAGAAGCAATTGAAAGGATTGTTGCATTGTATGGACCATGTATGCTATTAACGTAGACTTGTTTTCTTTCTGATTTTGATCCTCCCTAGCTACCAAGCAAGGTGCCATTGTCGGTGGACAAACATCCTGTAAAGCTCCTGAAATTACTGCCTTTGAGAAACATCTTCCCGAAGATGTTGACATAATCAGCTGCCACTCTTTACATGGCCCTAAGATAGACACTCGTGATCAGCCCTTAGTGAGCAACTAACATGCAGGCGGCGAACAGTGTGTACGTCATTATAACTAATTTATATTAGGTTATAATCAAACATCGGGCATCTGAAGAGAACGTAAAGAAGGTGGAACAAGTATTCTCATGCTTCAAGTCAACTCTAGTGTATCTTTCAGCTAAGGAGCATGATCGCATAACTGCAGACACACAAGCCGTCACTCATGCTGCCTTTCTTAGCATGGGAAAGGCTTGGCACGCAAATAAGCAATTCCCTTGGGAAAGCGCTCGCTATGTTGGAGGCATTGAAAATGTCAAGATCAATCTCACTCTACGGATCTATTCGCAAAAATGGCATGTTTACGCCGGCTTAGCGATCCTTAATCCTTACGCGAAAGAGCAAATCCGACAGTACGCTCAATCAGTGACAGAACTATACAAGTTAATGTTAGGAGGACACAGTAAGCTACTTGAAGAAAGAATCCGAAAAGCTGGAGAGTTTGTCTTTAACAGTCAACATGGTAAAATGAAACCTCTCCTCCAAGATGAACTTCTTGATCGCTTTTCTTTGGGGAAAAAGGCTGAAATTACACTCCCTAATAACCATTTAAGTCTTCTCGCAATGGTCGATTGTTGGTCCAGTTTGAAAATTGTACCTTATGATCATATGATATGCTCTACACCATTATTCCGACTTTGGCTCGGAGCTACTGAAAGCCTTTTTCGTAATTCCACTCTTCTAGATGAAGTTCTGAAAATTGCTATTGAAGATAACACTTTTAGATCAGACGACTTGGAATTTACCTTTGCAGCTCGAGGCTGGAGTGATTGTGTGACCTTTGGAGATTTTCGAAGTTATCGGGATAGATTTGAAAGCACACAGAATTTCTTCGAGAGTAGATTTGATGATGCCATTCGGATTGGAAATGAAATGTTGAAGACTGTTGCTAATTCAAGATGATGACTCTTTTTCTTGCCTTTTTTATTTTTGATGTCATAGCTTGGGGAGAGTGCAGGGGCAAAATTAAGTAATAATCAACTTCTTTATTAGCATGCCCTTTTTTTTTTTTTTTTAAATTAAGCTTTTATGAACAATATTCATTCTCATTATTTCATCGTCATCTTATTTAATTAGATTTTTATTGACGAAATTAAAAAGAACAGAGCTTCTACTTCACTTTTGATCCATCATATCTGTAACTTTAACTGTCTGACCTCGAGAATCCGATAAACATCTTGTATGGGAGATTTTCTCAACTCCTAATTCTATATCTTTTAAGAGATGATAGGAAAGGACACCGGTGTAGAAAGAAACAGATGTAATTATGTTATATCTATATGATTTGCTTCAGGTGAAAAATTAGATTACGTGATATAAAAGCGATTCCAATAGCAACATACAACCTTTTAAGTAATAAAATGTGAATGAATAGTATCTCTTTTAATTGTGATATATTACGATGGAGGTCTGCATGAATGAGTCAGTTCATTCTTACACACTTTTGGTCTGGAGTTTTTTTTTTTTTTTTTTGGGATTATTAGTCCTCACGTGGAAAATTAAATTCTAAAAGCAATTTCTTTACGTTAGAAGGTTCAAGTCTGACCCTACCTAATATGAAGACCTCATTTTTTGAACTCTGAAAAGAAAAGGATTTTATTTTTGATTAGTCATTTTGATTTAGTCCCTGATTTTCTAAATTTGTTATGTTTGAAAAAGACTAAAACCTCGAAACTCGGTTCTCGTCGATTGTTGCCGTTTCATGTTCATAAGCGGAAATAGTAACCGATTAGTGTTTGTGAGACTTAGGACTAATCAGTTTCTACTTCTCTTTCTCTTCAGTTGCAGAATGGGTGTTTTTTATGCCCCAAATCATTGTTCGTTGCATGGTATAACTTGATTCTCCAGAAAGTCTTCGTCTCCCAATTCATAGAAATATATAAGCGCAGCATGAAGTTCAAAGTAGAATTCTGATATCAGATTAGGATGGCCATGAGTTGAAGTGATGATCACTAATTTCTTGATGTTCACGTGACAAAAGCATTATAATGTTTAAATCTGAAGAGAAATTTGATTTAATTGATTATTACCCTATACATAAATCAAATCGAATTCCTGTAGTTCCCTTCCAAATCCTAATATATATTGTTTTCTTAACGGTATGATTTTTGGTATCTAGCTCTAGCACCAGGACCTGTTACCACATTAGTATGTATTTTCTCCCTTTAATTGCTCTCTAGCTTGGTCCAGAGTGAGCAGAAAAAAGGTGACATTACCTCCAAATTTCTTAGGTTCACAGCGTCTATTGTCGGCAACCAGTAATGTTCGGTCATATTGAACGAGCGATCGCTTTAATTCATTCTTGGAATGTTCATCGACGAATTTTTGGTAGTAGGCAACAATTGCCTTTGAAATAGCTTGTCGGATAGCGTATACTTGGGAAACATGTCCACCACCAGTTACTCGAACTCGGATATCAACATCTGCAAATTTGTCCAATCCAACTATTAAAATCGGCTCGTAAACTTTGAATCTTAAGATTTCTGGTTGAATTAGGTGTAAGGGCTTTCCGTTGACTTTGATTAACCCTTTTCCAGCCTATTGTCAAGGTTAGTTTTTTTTTATCTCTCGAATGGCCTTCGGGGCGTGTGTTTTGTTCATTTCAAAGTGAAAAGAAAAATAAAAAGCACGATGCTAAAAGGTACTACTCGTACCTTACAATGTGCGACAGCAGTTGCTGTCTTTTTCTTGCCGAAGCATTGAACACTTTGTGATGGCGCCATAATTGTAGAAATTTGAAGATGGAGAGAAATATTGCACTTTTGCCCTCTTGATTACAGTACAAAGTTTGTCTAACTCGCTTACAGATTTGTGGGATAGTAATTATGTAACTAGCCTCTGGCGCAAAAATATACAGTCCTGTCCCATAAATAACGTACTGTCAAAATTTGTGCAGGGGTGTCGAAATTCCAATCAAAATACAACCTAAGTAAGGAATTAGCGCCAATTTACATAAAATATACTCACTCAACCTAAGGTGTAAGTTTCGTGCCCTTCACCAAGCCAGATTTCCTTTATAATGACTAAACTACATTTGCTCTATCACTTTTCTAATTCCAGAGCCAAAGTTTTTTCCCTCCACAGGATGAGCTGAGTAGTTCTCAGGAGTTTCCATGTACACCTTTTCAATACTAATTAATACAAGATCTATGTGCCCGAGTCGCTATACTGGCGGATATTGTGTAGACTAAGAGGATACTTGCCCTGAAATTTAAGATGACTTGAAGCTAAATTGGATCCAGAAAATTAAAGGCATTGGTCTAATGACCTGTCTTTATAGGATCACCAAAACTGTTTGGGAGTGAATGTCACCTAAAAAGAACTTTTTGGTAGTATTAACTGTTAGATGAGGTTATACCCAGTACAAATTATTTTCAGTCTTTGCTTCATATTTCTATATTCATAATTATCTACTCAAATAGAAACATCTACATGTTATTTTTGAATACATCATCTCTTTTTTTTTCCCACAGTTTGGTAGATAAAGTGTACGGTTTGACAATGATCTGGGATTAGAAAGTTCACCAAGTAAAATCTCAACATTATTCTTGCAGATCGTGTCCAAATCAGGTGTAGATAAAAAACCCCTAAAAGAAACTCAAATAGGGTACCCCTGTATAAGCCCTGGCCGTACCTTTTATATCTGACAGGTCTATGAATGACATAACACTGCTCCTCTAACAAATGAAAAATCCAATACCACTTTGACTGATGTTGTTCTTAGAATGATTGAATAGATGAAACTTAGAAATGAATTCAGCACACTTTTTATTTACATAAAATTTTAAAGTCTACGAATTTCAAATTGAAAAGAAGTTTTATTCTTAACGAATGTCTCGAAAGGGAGTAGGTCTCGGAGCTTTCGACCGATCGCGCATTACCTCTGCCCAATATGCCTCTCATGGCAATAGTCTCCGAAATACCCATTCAACGTCCCTTGCGACCCAACTCTCAGTCTTTCGTTCTTTGCTCCAGCAATTTGCTCAAACCCACGCCAAACAGATTCGCTCGAATCCAAGTTTTCGAGCTGAATTTGCTCGAATGTGTACAACGTTAGGGATCGACCTTTTAGCAAGTAGCAGCGGTGCAGGAGGCAAAGACGGAGGTGGAAGTTTTTGGGCACAACTTCTCGGAGGCAGTGTTAACGATTTTTACTTCGAACTTGCCGTACGAGTGGTTGAAGTTTGTGGGGCTACTAGGGAAGAGAATGGAGGGCTAATTGGGGCTAATGAGCTTCGAGAAAGGATTATGAGTACACGTCTAGAGGGCAGTGCGGAGATTACTGTGTAAGATATTAATCTCGTTTTTTAATGAAGACAGGTTCATTAACAATTAAAAGTGACGATATTCTACGTGCTGTTGAGACTCTCAAGCCTCTAGGCTCTTCATATTCCACGCTTAAAGTCGGCCATAAAACATACATACGTTCTGTACCCAGGGAATTAAACACTGATCAAAGCGCTGTGTTGGAAGTTGCCCAGTTATTGGGATACGTTACTTTATCTATGCTTATGATTAACCTTCAATGGCCCAGAGCAAGAGCAAAAACTTCCATAAAAGATCTTACTTCACAAGGTATGTTGTGGGTAGACAAGCAGTGTGATGAATGGGAGTATTGGAGTCCAGGACTCATGATGCAGAGTAGTAAAATGAACGAAGACCCTTGAAACTCGAAAAGATGGCTGGAAAACCCCCCTGGGAAAGCTCCAGGTAATATATGTTCATGGGACTTGGTGATTCAAAATATGAGCAGTGGCTTATCCTTGAGCAACTTAATGCAAATTTTGGACTTGAACAGTCTTATAATAAGATGTTCATGGACTTGGAGAAGCTGGTGCTGAATGAGTATTTTATGCCTAAAAAATCGATAGGACATGATCGTGAAATGTTCTGGAAAAGAAATCAATCTACATTGTGGTTCCCTCTTTTATTTAGACGGCTCAACAGTAGATTTCGGGTCTGAAGCTGTTGGTATTGGATGCTCAGCCTTTTCTGTCGGAACCACCGGAACCACCGGAACTATTGCCTCTTGCTTGACCACTGGAATAGCTGGTATTAGGAGGATGGGTGCTTGATAAATGTATTCCCGGTCATCCTCTTCGTCTGACCCACGTCGGCATTCAATTAGATATTTTCGCAATCGCTTTAAGTATTGATACACAAGAAACCAACCAGCTGCAAATAAAGCTGCAACTATGACACAAACTATTACGAATATTCGTGATGCTGGTAATGACATCTTCGAGATTAATTATCATAGAAATTATATATCGTATGAAGAGAGGCTTAGAGTTTCTATGAAAAATTCAAATCGCAAACAGCTGATCGTCGGTGTGAAAGGATCTATCAAAAATAATTTATAACTTCAATTGCTATTCTCTGATATGTAATTAAAGTGAATTCTTGATAATCTGTACATTGGATAGAGCAAATTGTGAGTTTATTTCATGTTTCTATTCATTATTTCTATGCCCAATGCAGATTTGGTCGATTTTAAGAAATACGGGTTAAAAACACTGTCACTCTGAGAAAAAATATGTAGGGTGTGCGCAGGCGCATGACATCAGAAATGAATGGTGATAGTCTAGTTCTGTCTTCGTTTCCTTTGTTTTGAATCTGACGGAACGCTACCTAGCAGCGTCTGAACTCACACAAATTAACTTGACTTCCTTGGCGCTAATGATTCCGGATAGCTAAACTTATAAAATAGATGTAAACAACCATAACTTCATGAAAAAAAAACTAAACATGAAGCTTAGAAGTGAACTAAAAAAGGAAGACAGGAGAGTTAAGTAACGAGTAGATTTTAGGTGGGTTTTTTTTCCTTATGTTTGGCCGTTTGAATAGCCGGAAATGTGTTGTAAATATGTGCGAAGGGAATGGCAAGCACGATGACCACAGATGCTTTGATCTTCAATTAATTTTTCTCTTAAGTATGATTTTCACACAGGAAAACGAGTTTAGATGCGCCTGTTTAGATGTGTTGATATATGGATTGTTACGGGTTTACCCCGATTAATTAATACTGGCTGCGTCAGTTCAGTTGGGATAGTCACAGCCGTTTCCGAAAGGGGTCAGACTATATGACGATACTAATTTGATTGTCAATCACAATTACCCGCACCGTAAAGGCTAAGAGAATATATGAATATAAAGAGAGCCACGTAGTTAAACCCCTGTATCCTCACGTTATTGACTGTTTTCTAATACTGGACTCGCTCTATTTATTTCAATAACAATTGAACCGGCGACAAATAATATAAATCTCCAATAATATATATATATATATATATATATAGACGAGTTAATTTAAAAAAATTTAGTGGAAAATTTATTTAACGATAATAGATGAGTTAAAATGTTCCATCTGACACGGAATCAATGTCAAGGAATTCATATGATACATCTTCTGATACAGAATTTCACGAAACTTTAGAATTTCTAGAAACCAATCCTTCTGCCAATGCAGAAAAAAAAAATTACAATTTTATAATAAATGTGATGAGTGAAACAGGTCCAGAAAACGCTCAAAGTCTTATTTATTAGGGAGAGCAATAAGATGAGTGGATTGAGATTTGAACAATCACAAAACTTGAGTAAATCTGAAAATACAACATGTATAACAAACGCTACTGAAAATATTCTCCCTGAAGCACAGAAATACCATTTAGAGATTTAAGAAGAGCAAACAATTAAACTGCCTGAAGTACCGGCAAGCGGGACCTAAAGATCGAAATCAACTCCTATCCCATAAGATATTATAAAAAGAGAAGCGAAGTTCGAGAGTGGGACGGTAAATCCTTATCGTGGACTCCCCACTATTACATTTTGTAAGCACAAAATAGTGTTTATAAACCACTACTTGTGACAGACGAAACAGTCTGCTTGAGAATTTACGAAAGTATCCGGAACAACAGCGACAACAAATCGACGGATATTGTGTAAGGGGTGGAGAAGACGAGAATTTCAACTGGAAAGAGTTTTTAGAGGAGTGTAATAACTAATATTTCGATGAAATTGGAATAGATAAGATTGAGAGGAAATTCTTCGAAAGCAGACAAGGTGAAAGCCAATAATTCCGAAACTTGCAGGAATTGGAATTACAGCTAGAGTACGCCGGAGGTCGTGAGTAGCCGGACTCAACGAAAATTAACCACCTATGCTAGATAATTAGCTAAAAAACAAGAGAGAGATTCCATGTTCTTGGCATGACTTGTCATGATTACACTAAATGAGAGACGAAGATTACCGAAGTTGCGGCCATCATTGAGGATAGTGACAGGCTCATACAGCCAGGTTTAGCAAAAACTACTCAATTTGCTACTCAATTGGAGCTACTCTTGAGTGAGTATCTCACTGGACATTCAAAAAGCTAACGAGTAGCTGAAAGCTCCAGCTCTACTTCCCTACAGCTTGGTTATGAAGGCGACACGACCATGCAAGGTATGAAACTCGAACTTCAAAGATTAGCAAATGTAATAAAAAAATTTAGTTGATGGTAGTGCTTTTAAGAACAAAAATAAAAGAAGGCCATCTGCACCGTGGCGTACAGAGACCGAAGTTGCCATACATAGTGAGAAAAGATTATGCTTGCAATTTTTAAAACCTGGCCACCCCGCTAGATATTGTCAGACATATGGTCTGGCAGCTAAACCAGGCCAGAGCCAATTAGACAGCATACTTGACCTAGCTTTTTTTATCCAAGATAGCCAGGACATATAGACGGGAAAAGAGTGACCTCTGGACATAGTCACATCTGGGGGGAGAAAGAGAAGGAAGACAGCTCAACGAAGAATTTAGCTAAACATAAAATTTAATTCCTACACAGTTGGATAGAGCTGAAAGTATATAGAAATTAAGCTTTCCACATGAGAATTTGTAAAAAAAAAAATCACACAAGTAGCTATTCAGATTTACATCTTACTGAAACAGCCAGGCTAATACTACAATCAATAGATCTTAAAATAAAAAAAAAACCAAAAAAAACCAAATTAAATATAATTAAAATATTGTGTTGAGTTTTCTATTGTGACTTGTCGATGTACATCCACTGCATGATTGCTTATTATGGCCATTAGGAGTGCAAAGGCTACGATGCCATGGTTGCGCTTCAATCTGCTCAAACTGGCTCAAAATGCGACCCGAAACTGCTATGCGTAAACGTGCATTCCCGCGAGCCTGAGCTTGTTGATCAGCTTGTTCGATTCTCCTTCTTGTTCGAGGGAGGGAATCGAGTATCGGCTGTTGAAATGCTTGTGCCTGGTAGCCAGGAGCAGATCGATTTATGTGCCAAAATGGATGAAAATTGTTTGGCTTCACAAGTAGTAATCATCAGCAAAGATGCTTTTATTTTGAACGAAAAATCAAAAATTTTACCTCGGTGTCCTTGAAGATACAGTTTTAATTTATACCCACACAATATCCTACATGCATCGGTAAAAAGACCTGTACAGATAGAAGCATGATTCCGCGATTCAGGTTGTAATGCTTCGTCTCTGAGGAGATCAAACTGTTATCGTAGTTTACATAATCCATTATGGGATATATGTCCGATATAGTAACTATACTTAGGATTAGTTAATGCTAAAGAGGTCGTACTTAGTTTGTGGTTGATATTAAGGCCTATTACATTTAGTTGAGAAGAGATGGCAAGACGACAAGTACTTATAAATGACTGGATATCGTTCGAAGATCCAGCGATCTAGTCTTTCGGTTGACAGTGACCTCCTTCAGGATGGGAGCTCATAATATTACCGCAGTGGAAGTATTCATCAATCCTAGGCAACAATTAATTCTCTTTACCATCCAAACCACTGAGCTAACACATAAGCAACCGCTTGCTGTACGGAGTTTTAAGACGCATCTTATAAGACATTAGCATCTATTCAAGTCGATAAAACGCGAGCTTACTATCATAAAAGTTAAATTCATTTTCAATTCCTGAATAATATCCTCGAATTCATCGAATGTTTCCGAGTCGATATGAAGTATACAGCCCTCTTGGAATCTTCCTATCGCTATTCCACCTTAAACGCAGGTTTACATTGGGCATGAACGTTTTTCATCATATGCCATCGACAAAGAATTCTCTTCGAGTGGGTGCACGAAAACCTTTGATCAATAGCATCTGTCAATTCTATTTCACAATCTGTTGCTATGGCCAATGGCCAGTGTTACATCGTCACTGGTATAGACTACCTCGATGAACCACTCTAACGCTTTATCGTAATTTGATTGGACCTCACGATCCGAAAAGCAAAGACCGATTGTAAAGGAATTGCTATAATGATCCACTCCCATATAATGGAGAAGCCGTATGTTAAATTTATTGGTCTTATAAGTACAATCCACTACTAGTATTTCAAAGTGATGTCTAGCGTTTTGGACGGCCCTGAAAACTGCCAAAAATATCATTGATATTCGTCGCAAGATATCTATTTGATACCAGGAAAAACAATTCACCATTTGTCTGTTCTTGCTCCATATTAGAAATTAATACATAAGAACTTGGTTGGCCCTGTCTTTCTTCCCTCACAGCCTCAACTTTAATGTTACATATATCCCTATGAGAAGTGGATATAGTTGGGTCCTCCTTTCTGAAAATTAAACCTATCTATTTAGGCTGAATTCCAGCTGAAAATAACTCTCGAACACGACTTTTTCTTTCTAAACCCATGTGATGATGCTTGATAAAAGAGGAGCTGTTACACGCTTCGTGATTATGCACTGAAAATTCAGGATGGCTATAACAAAGATTTCACTGGCTGTCAATACCCTTTCGTGCTTTCAGCGAAACCATATATCATGATCTCAATGTCAGGTTGTACAAGACGATTGGAAAAAAACAACCCCAATTTTACGAATATTTCGTGTGCGTTGTTGAGGAGTATCATCGTCTATATATTTTGATTTAGACCTTCCTGAAGACTTACAAGCAATGTGATATTAGACGGCCGTTAAGTCTTTCCAAATTTCGCTTAATGAAAACGTGCCTGGCCCGTTTAGCATGCTGTTGGCAAGATGAAAATAGAGCTTCAAACGATTCGTATTGAGCTTCGGCAGGCAGTGGCAGAAGTTGAATGATTGAAAATATTATTGAAAATTGATTCAATACACAAAAAAAAAAAAAAAAAAAAAAAAAAAACTAGTGCAGGGAGAAATTTTTTGAGGAATAGAATATTGTCTGATTTGGGAGAGATAAGANAAAAAAAAAAAAAAAAAAAAAAAAAAAAAAAAAAACTAGTGCAGGGAGAAATTTTTTGAGGAATAGAATATTGTCTGATTTGGGAGAGATAAGAGTTGTTAGTCAATGTTGTTATTTCCATTCATTAGTTCATCAATCTAAATATTGGCTTGCCAGTCTGTTGACTAGGTAACATGTATAAGATTCACATATTTATCATTTTAACAGGGTCCTGTTGTATGTCAAGTAAAATTGATGTTGTCTCTCTAGTATGCTGGGCGGATGATATATTTCCCCCCCCCCCCCAACGCGTTACCCTCTGGCCTGGTAGTTATCTCTGTATTTCCTAAAAGCGTAGGCGGTCAAGTAGACTAAGTATTCGATTCCTTGTTAAATTACACACACTGCTGTACTTAAGTCCCAAGTACCTTCTATCCGTCCTACGACGGCTGATATAAAGCAACCCTCATGTCCGCTACCCCAACATCATCCCCCATGCTCATAAAATAGCGGGACTATTTTT
The DNA here is from genome assembly GCA_003957845.1 of Oidium heveae. Lineage (NCBI taxonomy): Eukaryota > Fungi > Ascomycota > Leotiomycetes > Helotiales > Erysiphaceae > Oidium > Oidium heveae. The sequence goes on along the minus strand of QVIK01000010.1, from coordinate 71,054 downwards.
GTATTGACTAAGCAAGATTTCTGAAGCTTGATGTCACGTCGCTTTTTTTTTTTTTCCCCCCCCCCCCCCCGAAATCAAAAGCGGGGATAAAACCCACTTTTTATTTTTGATATATATGATACATAATCTATTCAAAAATAGAAACGTGGTAGTGAAGAATATTAAATAATACAATGTGGTATTATTATAGTTTTTTTTTTTTTTCCGGAAAAATGCGTGGTGACATCAAGCTACAGAAGCCTTGCTTAGTTTAGTCAACACACAATTTCAGCAATTCGAAAAAATTCGAAAAAAAAAAAAAAAAAAAATATATCTCGCATTCCAACTCTGATTGGCCTGGATACCTCTCAACTTTGACCGAACAAATCAAAAATCTGCGATATTGGAATTATGGTTCAGAGCTTGTCAGGCGTTAGCTAAGTTGTGGAAGTTAAGCTAACATCTACATTATGTCAGCAAGGCTGATAAACTTACGCAAATCTATAAGCATGGATTTGGTAATTGGATTTCGGAGATACACAATGCTTTGCACTAGTAGTGACTACCTAAGGAAGTAAGACTAGACTATGTTTGGGTTATAAATTGGTTGAAACATCTTGTAGCCGTAGACTACTATATACTAGCGATTTTATGTATAGAGATCTTTTAACCGTTTCTTTTTGCATCACTTCCATTTCTATGGTTATCGAGTATATGAGTTGCGACTAATTTTAATATGCGATACAATTTTGGATGTTAGACATAAAAATTTGATTCAAGAATGGATGACAAAAATATTATTTTTATTTCTCCCTTCCCAAATTAAATCTCTTTTCATACATCCATAAAGTAAACATATAAATATACTAATGACTGACTGTGATACCACTTACCATGTGTAATTACAAGTTGAACATGATATCTAACGAATAGAAATAATATGAAGATAAGTAAATTTCTGGTATACATAAATTAACTATTGTAAATAATTCTAGCTCTCTGAGGACAATTACTACGGTTATGTCCTGTAGACTGGCAGCCTTTACATAATTGCCTATTGCGTCCAAGATCGGTGCAAAGACTGTAGTGTGGAAGTCGGCTTTGTAACTGCTCAAATTGGCTCAAAATTCTAACAATAGCAGCAGTTTGCGCTCTCATATTGTCTCGAGTTCGTGCCCGCCGCACAGCCGCTTCAGCTCGTCTTCTAGACGATGAGATGGGGCCAAGAATTTGGGGTGGAGGAGCTACAAGTTCGTTGCCCCATACTGGTTTATATATATGCCAAAAGGGGTGGAAATCTCGTGGGGTTACGGCTGTCGGAAGTTAGCTCCGATTAGATGAGTAGAACTCAACATCAGATACTTACCTATTGAATTTTCTATGCGAAATTTTAGCTGATGCCAACAAGGTATTCCGTAGGAGGCGTTAAAGAGACCGGTGCAAATGGTGGAGACAGATCCAGACTGGATAAGCATAGCCTGGTCGTTGATAATGTCCAATTGCACTCGGAGCTTAAATAGAACATTTTGAGAGATTATGCCCAGACAATGGCTATATACACTAGACGTTAGTGAAAGTGGAGTGGAGCTTTGTTTAGCTTCCACGCTGATCGATATCTCGTTCAATTAAGACAAGATTCCCATGCGGCAACGAGAGGTAGCAGACTGAAGGCCGCTGGATGAGCCCCCTATCCAATCCTTGAGCTGTCAATGGCCTCCTTCTACCTGTGAAGTGGTAGTGGTTCCCAAGTTGAATTGTCGATCGACCCAAGCCGAAACGATATGCTCCTTATGGGGCCCAAAGCACTGCCCAAGAACATATAATACAAATAGGCTCCGAAAGGAGCAACTCAAGAATAGATCGAAAGAAAAGAGAAGAATGTGATGGTCTTAATATGTCTATTTTGTACAGAAACGCATAAGAATCTCAGTCCGTCTATGAGTTGTACTGATGGTCTGTCTAAGACTGACTTTCCCTCTCTTTTAACGACTGAATCTTAGGTCTTAAAGAATATTGGACTCTCAGGTTCGTAGAAGGCATCACGTATAGGTGTTTAGTCTCGCCCTCCGAGTTTCATTTCTAACAAGAGCTTTTAAAAGTCAGTTATGTTTTTTAGTTAAGAGATTCGGTAAGTTAAATATGACAGCCGAGAAAAATTAATTTAACAAAGACACACATTTAAAAAAAAGAATACTTAAATATCAGCATCTTGATAACATAAAAAAAGATACGATATTGAGAATAAGGAAGTAGCAATTATTGAAAAAATGGCTGGTTAGTTTGTAGATGTTCGAAATCGACCGTGATTGGGGCTGTTACAATCGATTTTGAGCAAAATCCCAGTGCCATTTCTATTTCATCGATATTCCAGACATCCTCGTCTTTAATCTCAATCTTTGCTTGAATTCGAAGAAAGGATTATAGTGTTTGTTTATTGCATCATATGAAGCCCCCTCAATCCGAGCGCTTTCAAGAGGACTGGCTTGACTTCTGTGTACAGAAGGATTCCGCCGAAGAAATTCTTTAGCTATTGATGAACAATAGGAGCACCATCTCCTTGAGATCGCAAAATCTTTTGTGACATCTCCCAGACTCGTACGTGATTAGGTGAGTTTTTGGCTGCTGCAAGTTCTGAAATCCAGTTGACCAAGTACTGTTCCAGGTCAAGAGATGAGCGTTGGGGTTGTGAAAGGCTGGAAACCTTGTGACGCTTATTGACATGATCTTTCAATGTTGAAAAAGGATTAGCGAACGAATTCTCTGCGGCCTAAATCGTGGGATAATTTCCCGCACGGTACTCCGACACGGCTTTAGCAAGGCTTTCTTGAGAATGAGACATTTTGTTCTATTTTGAAATTTTTTAAATGATGAGATAATGTAACGTAATGGTGATTTCTATAAGTATGATTTCTATAAGTATGATTTTAATATTTTATGAAGGGTTGTTTGTGTTTGATGGTTTCAATTTAATGTTAGAACTGTTAAATTAGGTAAAATTGTTCTTGAAGATATGAACTGCTGGCCGGCGAGGGGTCAGGACGAGTTTCAGTTCAGACTTTCAAGTTCCAATTGGGAAGTCACATGCGTTGATTGTCAATCGGGTAAAACGTTGATGGATGGAGATGACAGTGTTATTAGAGAAGGTGAGCAGCTGAGTTTATATAACCACATCCTTTGGATTCGAAAATATTCTTGAAATGTGGAGAGCGTAGTTCAAATTCGGCTAGTAACAAAATCTAATGCATGTTGGCCGACATAAGGTAGGACGGGTAGTAGGTACTTGGACTTATTGGTCAAATGTGCAACTTCATTATATTAGCAGAATATTTTTAGGCAAATAATTATGAGCAAACTAGTACTAATTAAGAATTTTGACCAGTAGCAATATTATTATTTTCAAAATGATACTGCTGATAACTATTTCATGTCTTGTTTACCAATTCGAGTATAATTAAGCCCAATGTCAGTACTTAAAGTGCGATCAATATGAGTTGATTACTTTCCAGTGGTTTAAAGATCTAATATTTTAGGCATCTATTTATCCTAGGCCAGATTTAAGAAATTCTTTTTTTGCCACGGCAGTATCCTGATTTGCAGGGCTTAAGTAGGGCGATGGAGGGATGGCGCGCATAGGGTGTATGGGGGACAATTATATTATCGGCCGTATATTGGATTGAGCTAACCTTACCGTACCGCCTATGTTTTAGGAAAAGATCTACCAAAGTGAAGGTCCCGGGGACTGCAGTTATCATTTTAGGGGACTATCAATATCACTCGTCAAAGTAAGAGCTTTGTTATTCAGCACTGGACTATTCCTCTTAGGGTACATTAGGAGTGTTCTTATCAATAACCAGAAGTTCCCAATTACTGCCCCACTAAACACGTGCTCAGGTGTTTGCCTTGCGTGACGCTCAAGCATTATTATCGGCGGCTGATATAGAGCTCCCCCATGCCCGCTGCGGCGGCTGATATACTTGCCCCCCATGTACCCTATGCGCGCCCTCCATGGCCTGGTAGTTATCTCTGTATTTCCTAAAAGCGTAGGCGGTCAAGTAGGCTGAGTATTCGATCCCCTGTTAAATTACACTGCTGTACTTAGCGTTCTTTTGTGCATATTCAATGTATTAGCAGGATATTTTTAGCAATAATTATGAGCAAACAAGTACTAATTAAGGTTTTTAGTCGATAGCAATACTACTATTTTCAAAACGTTACTGCCTATAACAATTTCATGTCTTGTTTACCAACACGAGTATAAGTTAGTCCAACCTCTGTAGTTAAAGCGCGATCAATATGAGTTGATTACTTTCCTGTAGTTTTAACACCTAATATTTTAGGCAGCAATTTATCATAGGCCGGATTTAGAAAAATATTTTTACCAAGGCAGTATCCTAATTTGCAAGGTTGAAGCAGAACCATGGGGGGTGCGCATAGGGTGCTTGGGGGGGCAAATATATCATCCGCCCCCGCTGCATAGTTCACCCATGCGTATAAATTAATGGGCTTTATGTTCCTCTATTTCCTAATATGAAGGCGGTCAGGACGATAAATACCGCTATTCTTAATTGAGGAAGCACAATAATTTGCCCCTATAAATGACTCTTTTTTTAAGGCACCCAGCTCGTCAACAAGGATAAAATATTATGAAGATTAATTTTATAGATAGCATCACTTCGCACACTATGATTATGATATTTCTTACCATAGAGCGTCGTCTAGCCAACTAAGATACAAAACTTATGTTAGATTTTGAACAAATCTGTTCAAATACTAACATAAGTACCCTTTATTTTTCTTGTGCCTGAGGCTACACGGCTTACAGAATACTACCATGAGATCAGTCTGTATTGTAAATACACACACACACACACACTCACTCACATTTGTTATCTAATAATAGTACCCTACTTAAGTTTCTCCATTTTTTGAACTTCAAACTCACAAAATTAACTGACAAATCTCTGTAAAATGGTAGAAAAACAATAACTTTTGCTTCACTCTGAAGTTTCTTACGACCCGTTTGAGTCCCTTTTCTCGGCTTGTCAGCTGCACGCAAGGAGTGCCGAATACGCATTGGTACGATCTAAAAGATCCAGAAAATTCTCCAGTCGATTTATTAAGTTTATAATCTAGTGCCATAAATGTTCCTGAGTAAAGTTACTTTATAAATGGCAGAATTAAGATCGACAGAAACGTAGCCCCGTTATTTTAATAATCATGGAGGTGTTGCGTAGCAGTTATGGGAGGGGGGGAATGCTTCATATAATCCGCCTTCATTAATGTCAAGGTATTGAAACATAAAAACAACCCTTTTATGCCATCACTTTTCCCCTTCAACAATTGATTTTCCTTATTTTATCACGAATTTTGGCTCGAATTTTTTTCTAAAGATTGTACTTGGCCTCCGCTCCCATACATGTATTATTTCCCAGGCTGCAGAAGAAAACTATCAAGATGTATTTTCGTTGTTGGGTGACTTATACATGACTCTGCTATAGAGAGAACAGATCAATATCTAAATCAACGTCCAGGTCTTCGTGCATATCTTATTCCTATAATATTGCTACACTTCTTTTATAGGGCATCATATCAATTGATTGAGTGTTGGGTTATTTATTTATTTATTTATTTTTTTTTTTTCAGAAAATCTTCCGTCTCCTAACCTTCTTCTTGACACAAATCAATTATTTCAATGTTGCACATGCGTTTATTATTGAACTAAGAAAGTTATATGATCAAAGTCTGAGAAGTTATACTATATAAGGTCTCGTATGGTTAGAAGACAATAAGTTGCATTCTATAGCTGGTAAAAGATAGAAGGTGTGACAGCTTTGAACACTTATTATCAATGCATACTCCCAAACATATAACAACATGAGCCAAGCCTTCTCGATAGTAGTCTGTAGGTTTCATCAAATCAATATAAAAAGGTGGCATATTTATCAAGATATAAGAATGCAACGAAGGGCACATTATGATCAAGGTATTTCTGTGGTATGATGAACTAATTATGGATAAAAGTTAAATAATTTTGAAGTTTGTATTTGATTAGGAATCCATGGCAGCAAAAATAAATGAATGTGCGAAGAGAGGCTAAGGAACACTAAATGACCGACGCAGGGCAGTGATTAATTTGATGCGACGATGTATTTTTCCCAGGCAAACACGTTAGGACGTGAACTTGTTTAGAGTGACTCTAGTAATTTAAGGTAAATTAATAAGCACACTTCGACCTTCCTCTAGAAAAGGTTAGTTTAGTACAGAATATCAAGGTGTCAGTGCCGAATAACAAAACCCAAAAGTTAAGAATAAGCTATATACTTCTCCTGCCCGTAGAAATATTGGAAGGGTGTCGACAACTATTTTGAAAACGACAGAAAACCCCGGCTTTGAAAGCATTCTCTAATTTTTGCATTACTAAAATTTTTTCCCAGAGTTGGTGACAATGTCCTCAGAGAGGAAGACCAAGAATGGTGGTTCGAAATCTCGGTAGACACAGATGAAAGCTCAAACCGCCTTGACTCCTAACAGAAATCATCCATTGTTCCGATTAATTCAATTCGATGACCTAATAGTATTGGATCATACGGAATGTAAAAATTGACTCGGAAAGCCCATACTTCTCATATTCGAATGTATCAATAAAAGTACTACATTTGAAGTTAGGATAGCAAGTTTTATTTTGAGGTTTTTTTAAAAATTATTTGAGACACCGAGAGAGAAATACGTACAGGCTATTAAAATCCTACGAAAAATCCCTATGGTAAAGCAATATCCCTAAGCCTGGAGTGATTGTTGGAGACACAAAGATGGCACTAATAAATACCATAGATCAAGTTTCAATAAACTTTTTTTTGCAAATTTATCTATGCATAGCACGTCAGGATAGCTCTCAAGATTATATATCGAAAAAAAGTATATGATGACGATGTAGCAAAAATGCTCTACCGACGATTTCATGGAGAGTTTGAAATGCTTTGACAAGCAGTGAGCTTTCTGAGCAACGGAATAGCAGTAGAAACAAGTGAGCTAGTTTCCTTCTCAAATATATGAGAGTTGTTAATTATCTCAACAAAATGTGACTCGAATACATGCGGATAGATTGACCTATTGTTACATCAGCAAACACCTTCATCCTGGCTACTTGATTAGTGGCAAGGCTATAGGCGCCTATCACTAAATCCCAGATAACTTTATCAGATTTTATGGGGAATTTATTCACAGGATTTAAAAAAATCCGTATCGCCTTAAGCTGACATGTGTCGAGGAGATTGAACAGATATACCAAAATACAATCATATGGTCGATGGACCTTTAGAACTGTGTATCGATACGATCACAGCTGATATTTCTACTTTTAGATATGAACTGGAGCGAATTTTATTGTGAGAGACCCTCTATTGCAGTTGCTATGACAATTTTCCAGGGAAGTACAGCTTCTGTTCAAACTAATTTAAGATCGTAAAATCATTACATAACAATGGACACAATGAATATCTGAAGCTTCTGGCTATCCAATTGGCTTGTTTGAGCAGGTAGTACAGATGAGCAATTTACAAGAGGTTATAGAATAGCAATTAGATGCCTAGGGATTGTAACCCAAGTCCGAGAGGCCCTATTTACTCTATCTATCTAGGTAACGGTAAACCAGCTAACTAGAAATTGCTGAAGACACTATTTTGCACATCCAATCAGGATCTGTATTGGTTATCTTTTGTTATCACGACCTAGAGCATGAGTCTTTTCAAAACCAAGACAAAAAGTGAAAATTGAAAATTGAGAAAGATCTCGCAAATGTATTTTAAGTATTGTTACTGTGGAGCTAAAGGCTAGATAGTTCTTGATTTCTAGATAGACAACCAGGCATCCTTGGATGTTTGTTATGATGCTTGCAGCAGTTCAGGAGAAATGGCCAGTAAATTCTAGTTGGTAGTGAGATTGTTTGTATTTCATTTTTATTAATTTTGGATATGAGAGGTTTGGACATACAACTGAGGTAAAATGTGATGATCGTATGTGCCAAAACTGACACTGTAGTGTTTTAACGGCCTCGAATCGCTGAACTTGTTATGACTGGTGGCCTGAAGCGTATTCTAGCTGTTCGCTGTTTGCCGATCAGTGATGGGCATTCAGATAGTACTCTAATTATAAATGAAATCGAATCATCCAAAAGAGTTGAACCTGGGCGTAGAGCTCGGCCGCTGATAGGGTGCAATTATTTTTTAATACTTGTCTTTCGAGGAATAAACGTTACTCAGCCGCATAACACCATGATAGATGAATCTAGTGCTGACTTGTGATCTTTGAGGAATTTAATGACCAGAGGGTTTGATTTGGTTATAGGGTGACAGAGACTGTACGCGGCTTTTCGATGTGGCAAATTAATCTGAAACTTCACCATTGCGTTGATTTGAAATATGCCACTATTCAGACAAAAAATCATCCAGTAGAAAATTAACATCTGTGCTGCTTATCTTTACACCCCAGTCATAGAACAGTAAAATACGGTAATTGGGATTTTGCTTTTCATTCATCCATTTTTTTTTTTTTTTTTTTTTTTTTTTTTTTTCACAATTTATCTTCGTCAGTAACGATACATGGTATAGTCGAAGTTTCGATTGGGCTCTATCATTGCCCGTTCATACTTCTTTAACATCCATGTCGATTTTTTCGGATTGTCTGTAGGGATGGGGATAACTAGTTTTGGCAGGGACTTTTAACGCTAGCTAAATTAATTGCTTGTTTGACCGTCTTTTAAAAGTAGGTTTATCTGATAATTTGATTATGAATCGCGCGTCAAACACATAAAATAGAGAGAAAGATCACTCAAGCAACGAATTCGTCTCATACTTTGGGCGATCATCATTTTTGTCTTTTGTGGATTCAGTATCCACTTCAGTTTGTCATCTCGGAAGAATAGTCGTTGATCTGAGTGACAGGAGAAAACGGGTGACCTGGCGAGGTCTTTCTAGTGATGAATTTACTGCAATTGATTGCCAATTTTTTACAATGTGAAGATCTGGGAAGAAGAGAAATAATCCTGTTTTCGATATTTTCTTGAGCACACTGATTATCAGATAAAAAAGTGAATTGTTAACTTCCAAACGCAAGCATGATCGATTGTGCATCGATGATCGACGCAAGCATAGAACGAGCAGATTTAAAGTTCGGATTTCGTAGCCGCCAAGTCTGCTAAAGGCCGGGTAACTTGCGAAGTGGATCCATTCAGTCACTGCTTTACAACACACAGTTAAATGCTGTTAAGAACGGTTAAAATCGTTCGCAACTGAATTTTCACCAATTAATTCGAAGTCACAAGTCGAGAACATAATTGGCATTGACTGACTGAGGTTGAGACCGGCCTATTAATTTGCAAGTGATTCAGAAGGAATAATTGGACCCATATAAAAATTTTTGGTATGAGCAATATAATGTATACGTATTGTGAATCCAATTCCTAGAGGCCTAGAGTGGGTTAAATGTCAACACCAAGCTACTACATTCGCTCATCTAATTGGATTATACTTAAGCGTAGTCTAATGTTCTTGTGACTAGCCGATAAGTTGGTGAATTATTCTGATTCTATAAGAAATATTGGTGCTCGTGACTCTGCTTAGTCATAATCAAAACGTTGGATGCTCTTTTTCCAAAAAAAAAAAATCTTAAAACAAAAGGGTGTGTCTATAAATGCATTCCTACGCACACGTGATAGAAATCACAGAAGAAGAAAGTAAATTCATGGTCGTTTTTTAAATGCATGTCTACATGTGTGGTACTTGCCAATTGGGCGCGCAGGACTTTGTGTTAATGCTGAGGCACCGTAATGTTTATCAATTGTAGAATGGATTAAAGAATAGCATTGAAATTACGACTAAATCATTTCAAATGGAATCCTCCTCCCTCCGGACTGGCTAAACAATTAAATGGATAGATTGTAGTTATTGCTTGTAATCAATTCCAAGTCGCCCTCCAATCTTTCCTTACCTTTCCTTTCCTTTCCTTTCCTTCCCTTCCTCATATCGTATTTGCTGTTTTCATTCAACCCCGTATGAGCCAATTTCTGGTGCAGGGTGCCCCGTCCCAGCTCTTGTTAATTTTGGAAGTGACGAGTGAAGTGTAGTCCCCGGATGTGCTGTGTCGTGTGTGTTAATTAAATTTTCTTCCTGGAGTTTCCAAATCATTGTCTTTATCTTTCCTTTGCTGCATCTTCTCGCTGTTCCTTCTGAATGGCCATGTCAGAATTATAATCTGCCCTCCGTCTTTCCAATGACTCCATCGGTCTATGCAGGCGTGAGCTCGTCATCTGATAAGTTTTAGAAGCACAGACGAAATAGTTTGGGCGCTCGCTCGCTCGCTGATAGAGAGACAGGCAGACGGTTTGAGTGCGAAAAGCGACCGCCTTTTGCTTGCGAAAAAGATTGAATTGAAAATCAAAACAACGGTTGACACGACTTTGCTTGTAGTGCAACATGAAATGGAAGTTACCACTTCTGATAGTAAAGCCAGGCCCATCTCAACGTCCCCCCCAACCCCCTTGTTTTTTTTTTTTTAAAAACTTTTCATTCTTCTTAGAGTTCCACTTTAAGCAGCAGTGAACCTTGAACATTGACAGCCCTAAGCCCTTGTCAGCAACCCTGTGCTGATCAGATGGGCCTCTCGAGCGGCGGCCTTTTGCTGGAGGTTTCCAGGACCAGTGCTACAGCAATGCAGCCAGCCAGCCAATGGCTAATCAGTCAGCTAGCATTTTTTAACCGACACAGACCTTTAAAGCGGCTCCTTTCTTTTCTTTTCTTATTCGCCTACTCACTTACCTGCTTTGCTTCCTCTTCTCTGCTTTCACATGAGACAGACTCCACTCTCGCTCTTTCCAGGGTCCCGCATCAATCCCTGTCGCTGCTTCGTCTTCAGGGTCGAACAGTGTCGTCATGTCCTTCTTCTGTTGTCACGTGATAGGCCCCGAACTGGTCCTTTAGACCAAGTGAGTTGAGAAAGAATGTTATCTTTGCATTTAGTCTGCGTCTATTGCTTGTGTCGTCTCATTTGGGGGAAATAAGTAGTTTAAATTCGCTTTTTTCCAGTCTGATTTCCCGCTGTGACACATGCTTATAAATCTTTTTTTAAAAGCTTTTTGAAAACTTTAGCGTATTTTTTAATTTTTTTTTTATTTTCACAACCCACCCACCCACCTTTCGCAACCTCCCCCGATCCGAATCCGAACAACCAACGAAAAAAAATAAAAAAAATAAAAAAAATAAAAACAAAAATAAAAACAAAAAAAAAAAAGGAGGGAATCTTAACTGGCTGCACATCCAGCTACTCTAATCTCACACCCTCCCTCGCTGGCTCTTGCAAAAGATCTTATAGACAGACACCCCTACCTGTGCTAATCTCTCAGCGCACCACTCACATCATCCGCCCCACCTCCCAAGCAAAATAAACGGGCTCCCACTTTGGCTCCTCCACGCTCCTTCTAAAGCTCTGTGCGCTCCAGCAAGCCAGCCCACACAGGCCTCCCTCCCTTCACACCCCAAACAACACCCCAGCCCCCTCCCCTCTCCCCCAATTTACCACTAATCTCTTCGTTTTTCTCATCTCTGCCAGCAAAACTAAAAATTCTGCTTACCTGCCTTGTCTTGCCTTATCTTAGCCGACTTTCATCTTATAAGCTCAATTCAACACTACACTACCTTACCCTTCCCCCACCCCCCCCATTCAGTCACTCTAACCTCGATTCGGCTCAACACCAAACTAAAATATACTACCATTTGGTCCACACTAACTACTATCAACTATCGACGCTACTTTAATTAGTCGCCACTTTAGTTGTTCCAGTTTACACGGCTTAGTATTGTCGTCGTTGTTGGAGCATCGCGGAGCAGAACTGAGCAGAGCAGAGCACAAAAAATCTAATTTAAAAAAAAAAATCTATTAACACCGGCAACTTTTTCATCCAAAGATTTTCGATCCCATCTAGCCGTAATCTACCCCTACTCTCTTCCCAATGTGATGATTCTCTATACTAACTTATCTGATGGAGTTAGCGTTTACATACTAGATCTATTGGCGTCGTCGCTGGATGGTGGGACTAATGCCCTTTTGTAATTAACAGGCTACGTCGGGATCATATGTTGTGAAGGCCATAGTGATTCAGCTCTCACAGTGAGACCATAAAGAGACGGTCTTGCGCCGTTTCCTTTCCTAAACCATTCAAACTCTTTTATTACTTGGTGTCATATTATAGTAAACTTATCAAAGAAAAATTATAATGGAATCGACTATGAGCTCTACATACGCTTCACAGACAGGTTCGCATTCTTCTTATCCCCCTGCGCTGTCAGAGAGTCAACCTTCAGAAAACCCCACAACACAGTCTTCTGCTGCGCAGCCATACACTCAGTCCCCAGGTGTTAAATCTAACACAGGCTCACCTGCAGATTACGGTGTATTTCCAACATCAGCTAGCTCGAGCAACTTTCCTGAACAGATATCTCGTCAGTCTCATCCTGCTAGTAATCATAGTGGTAGTAGTGGAGGTATGCCTCCGTCAACAAGTCCATCATTACCTCTCCAGGATGCTGGTCCAAACCATCAATCATCACACGTCAAATCTGATACAGAAGTACCTATAGATCCATCCATTGCTGCCTCAAGTCCTAGCTATCAAACTCACAATGGGCAATACTCACCATATCCACCACAACAAGATATTCCTCAACCATATGGCTCACATCCACACAATCCCATGTATTCACAACCACGACCAGAATGGGCTGGCTATGCTGGTCATCCTCAGCATGCGATGCAAACTGGTTACACAATGGCAGGAGCACACAGTACTCCACCTTCAGCTTCTGCTGGTGTCCGCCCTGGCCAAGTAAGCGACCTTCAACATTCGATAAATGAAATTCCACGTGGATACTCTTCCGTGCCTCAGCGCTCGATGCAGAGTTTCCATACATATCCAATGCCCGTAAGCTATTGTGTTGCGCGGGAATCTAGTACTTGTTCTAGGAAGTCCTCAGAACGATGACATTTTGTCATAATCCATGTTATTTGTCTCGAAAGATCCATTTTAAGCTAATGTATAAATTTTCAGGTATACTCTTTTGTGCCAATTCCTGGTGCTCAACAACACAAGCGTCCTCGACGGCGATATGAAGAGATTGAAAGAATGTACAAGTGTGGATATAACTGCTGCGAAAAAGCATATGGCACACTTAACCACTTAAATGCACATGTTACCATGCAAGCTCATGGAGCAAAACGTACGCCCGATGGTAAGTCTCTCTTTTTTTTTTTTCTCGATCTCATATTATGTTCAAGCCCTGTATTCTTCGTTTTTTATTTGTCTATAGTCAACTTTTAATCAGTTGAGAATTTTATTGTCGATGTATTATTTTTAACATTGTAATTTGTTTGAAGAATGTAATTTGTTTTGGTGTGGCTTTTTACCAATGGTTTTCGGCTACTTAAACTAGTCACGCTATCGGAATTGGCTTTTCTTAGTTGCATCGTTGGCGTTGAAACAAGTCAAGATATAGGCGAGGACTTGGAGATAACCTCACTACTGGAAGCTAGCATGGGTTGACCGAGAACTCGGTAATCTAAGTGTAACCCAGCTTACGCTAACTTTTTTAATTTAATATAGAGTTCAAAGAAATTCGAAAGAAATGGAAGGCCCGAAAGAAGGAAGAGGAAAACCAAAGAAAAGTTGGTGAAGAACGAAAAGCCGATGGCGCTCCTCAAACTGGATTTCCTCAGACTAATCGAACGGTCCAGTTACCACCTATTAGCTATCAGACAGGTACCCAAATGCCTTCTCCCTATCAGAATACTCAGCAAGAGTTCACTTCGAGTCAGCAACCACTTATGTACTCTGGATACCCTACAGCACCATATGGAAATGGAACGCCAGCAAGTTAGCTGATTTTGGTTAATGGTATGAAACTGATTTTACGCTTTTTCTATTCTTTCTTTCTATATACTTTTAGACTTAATGCGGGGTAGAATTGGGTATGGTGATAGGGTGATGGAGTAAATAGTGAAAAAAGTATCGCCTTTAACTGGCTAGATTCTACACTAAATGTAATTATTTTCGCACTAAACTTACCAATCCATGCTATTTTTCTTCTTAATATTTTATTCTCGTCACAGAAATACTTTTCATGCGATTCTAGAAGTCCATCAAATTGATTCCATGTGAGAATAACTTTTTATAAGAAACATCTTATCATATGTATTCATGGATTCAGGTACCTAAATTCCCATATTAATTGTCACGTGATCTGCTAAGGCCAAAAAGGCACGATTAATTACTTTTTCTCTTTTCACGCAGTTAGTTTTGGGGAAACAAAGCCCCCCTGACTTATATCATTGTCCTTCGTACTCTTAAAATACGGTGAAGTTATTTGATTAATTTAATGTGAAATATATCCCTGCTATAGCCACTTAATTTCTCCATCTAAGGCCAGTTAAGATCCACTCTAATCCATACACTCAAAAGCCGAACAACAATATGGGGTGGGTGGGGTTTTTTTAAATATTTAATGAGCAAGAAATTCCAATTTATACCATTTCAATCAATTTTTTTGTTTTTTTTTTTTTTTCCATCCATGTAAAGTTTAAAATTACATAAATCCCTGTCTAGCTCATCTCGGTATTATCATTAATCATATATATATATATACATAACTCACAAACGTGCAAGTTAAATCTAAAATAGACTTTTCTTGTTGTTGTTGTTGTTGTTGTTGTTGTTGTTCATAAAATTTTTTTTTTAAAATATTTTTATATTTTTGTTAAAAAAAGAATATTATTTCTTAATAAGAACAAATTATGTCAATAGGAGTTTTTTTTTTTAAGAAAATAAATCATTTCAATCATGTGACAGATAATAATTCCATTTTAATCGCGATGTCTCGTTTAATCATGATTATTATTTTTTTTTTTTTGTTTAAACAAGTATACCTACCGTCTGTGCTCAGTATCTTTCCCCTTCCCCGAATATAAAATCAAAAAAAAAAGGATTCTGATCATCTCATAATGTGCGTGTATTTTATAAATGAGAAATTTTTCCTCTGTATTTTGAATATTCAAGATGTAGATACGGTTGAGAAGATCTCCTAGTCAGTTAAAAGTGGATTGTGCATAGTTTATAGACAGACCTTTTTGCAAGGTATATGGACAGTCAACTAACTCATTTTGGTATCATTAACCGAAACTCTAAAAAAAATCTATAATTTAGCAAAATAAGTTCGGCGGCTCGTATATTTGCTCCCCATGCACACTATGTGCATCCCTCCCTATAGCCTGCCTGCCTGCCTGGTAATAATGTTTCCTAAAAGCGAAGGCGGTCAAGTCGGCTGAGTATTCGATTTACTTGTCAAGTTACACTACTGTACATAGCGGCTATCTGTACAATTTCAAACGTATTAACAGAGTACAATTTTACTTGCGATATTTTTTAGCAAGCTAGTACTAATTAAGGTCTTTAGGTCTGTAGCAATAGCAATAATATTAAAGCCCTAACTGCTAATCTTTTTTATTTTTTTTTTATTTCATGTCTTATTTACCAATTCTAGTATAATTTAGCCCCAACGTGTGTAGTTAAAAGTACAATCAATATAAATTGATCACTCTCTCCTGTGGGTTTAAACACCTAATCTTGCAAGACAGCTATTTATTGTAGGCTAGATTAAGCAAAACTGAATCATGATTTGCAGGGCTTCAGAAGGACCAAGGGGTGTAAATATATCATCCATTAAAAGTTCGGAATGTGGAGAAGGTTTCCCGTTCCCCGCCCTTTCCCACAAACATTTTGAAAATGAAATTATAAAATTATTGCCTTAATCCAAGAGTGAATTTCCCAAAGCTTGCACTCTACCAATCAGACAACAATAATCTGATATACTTAATGCAAATAATTAATATCTCCACTTCATATCACTTCACTGTGCAGCTAGCAACCGACACTACCATTCAAAAAAACACCCGAACCAATGGTCCACCAGACTAACATAACAGCTCAGCAGAAAATAAAAGAGCTCTGTCGAAAGGAAAGAGATGATTTTACGAAAACCAAGTTGGTATAATGTAGTTAAATGATTAATTAATTAGACTATAATAACTTCAACTGTCTTCATCTTTCACTTGTGCTGTACCCCTTTTACTAACGACATTCACTGTGTATGTGGCAGGTGATCTATGCACCCGCCCATGGCTCTGCTTAAGTTAAGCCCTGCAAATCAGGATACTGCCGTGGCAAAAAAAAAAAAAGAATTTCTTAAATCTGGCCTGGGATAAAGAGATGCTTAAAACTTTAGGTCTTTAAACCACAGGAAAGTAATCAACTCATATTGATCGCGCTTTCAGTACTGACATTGAGCTGAATTATACTTGTGTTGGTAAGCAAGGCATGAAATAGTTACTAGAAGTATCATTTTGAAAATAGTAGTATTGCTATCGACTAAAAACCTTAATTAGTACTTGTTTGCTCATAATTATTGCTAAAAATATCCTGCTAATACATTGAATTTGCACAAAAGAACGCTAAGTACAGCAGTGTAACTTAATAGGGAGCCGAGTTCACAGCCTACTTGACCGCCTACGCTTTTAGGAAATACAGAGATAACTACCAGGCCATTGGGGGGGGGCGTCAATAGTGTTTGGGGGGCAAATATATCAGCCACCGTATACATAATGATCGTCAACTTTAGTTAAATTATATCGTAGTTGAGTTGATTCGCATCTTCAACCTCTCTTACCTTTGCTACATCTATTTATTCTAAGGGTGACTAAAATCACTCTCTCGCTTAGGTACTCAATCGCCCAAGCAGGGAATATCGGTTAACACCGTATAACAGATGAATAGCCTCTAGTCACGTCCCTTAACGCACACCGAAAAAAAATCCATCAAGACGTCAATTGTTTGCAGCTCGTCTTCCCTGTCGCACTAAAAAAAAAAAAAAAAAAATATAGCGCTTGAGTGATGCATAAAAATTATGACTGAAAACGTTCAGATGCAATGTCGAGGATGTTAATTATGTAGCTATCCACGTATTAATACATTTGACATAAAGAGATTCATAATTATTTGACTTTTGCCACTAGACTTAGATTTTCCAACTTGGACTTAATTTACTGATTGAATTTATCTTTATTGCCAGTTTACCTACACTTTATTCCCTATCTTTAGAAAATGATGTCTTTTAGTCTTGTCACAAATATCCATTATTTGAAATATAGCACCAGTAGCCGATAAGTCGAAAAATAAGTCTTCGTTGGAAGTAAGATAAACAGTTGAACTTAAATCAAGATTTTAGATATATTATTGTTCGTCTAGTTAACAACGCGAGGTTACGAAGTCAGGCTTCCAAGCATGACTTAATGACAAATCTGGTTACTAAGCATATCCGATATGTAAAGGGATGCGATAACATTTAGATAGAAGCAATTAGATAGTAAACAAACGTACGATGTAAGATATTTCCTTTCACAGCACAAATTCTACAGCCCTGTCGACACTGATCGGTGGTTATCAGACTATAGATTTCCAAGACAAAAGAGACAGATTTTGACTGTAATCCATGACATCAGCGACATTGTTCATCTCGTCTATAACAAACTGAATCTTGATCATACGGTAGGACGGCAAGATTTGTGTTCAGAACAGAGTCAATTGAGAGACCCTTATGAACTTTTGAGGAGTCTAGTTATTGTTGACTGATCTCTCCAACTGTTACGAGTCTTGAAGAGCTCTAGCAGTGCGTCATCAACGCAACAAAAACTACGACCATCCTAACCGAACCTTTTAGATAGACAACAATCTACCCGGTTCATATTAACTAAAACAACCATACCTTTTACCGCCGAACAGCTTGTGGGAGACTCAAAAATCCCCATTAGATAATAAATCATGGGACCTGTCATGGAAGAACTGTATGATACGCCTTTCAATGAAAGTTATCGAGTAGCTCATATTGCCACGCTAATCGCTAAAGTTATTGCATCCTACACAAATAATGAAGAGATCGATGAAGAGCTATTAGCTAATTTTCAAGAGGACTTTGAAGGTTGGGCCTTGAATTATTTTCGCATTGCTGAACCAGAGGCACGAAAAGCTCTTAAGAAGGCGCTCCGTGATTGTAGAATTTATCTCGGACCAACAGCTGATCACATTTACAAGCAATTATTTGAGCTGTTAGCTGTTAGGTCTTTACCCGTCTGGAACGAAAACGAAATCTTTAAACAAGTTATTTTACATCCTAGATCTCAATTTTTCAATTTCATCAACAACTAATTTCTAAACCTGAACAACAAGATGAAAGAGAACCATTAACCATAGGTCCCCCTAACAGTTCATCTAGCAATACCTAACCATCGGTTAGAGAACCAAGTTATAGAGATTCAGTAATTCCTCAGGAGACTTTTAATCTTTACCATTCGTTACCAATTGAAGGACAATACTATGGACAAAAACCTTTATATTTACAAACTCAAACAGCATTTACAAGACTATACAGTAATGATGATGAGTATACTGGCAACTTTTATGACCAATTGGATGATAAGATCTTGTTGTTTTTTAACATTTGCCAAGCAGCTTGAATCAAGCCAAGTCAATTCCATATTGTATTCTTTCGAATCCTCACCAGTAAAGCCCGCGATTTTCATCATTATCATATTTCCTCGAACCGTCGACTTTGTTCAGCAGTATCTGAAAGTTATATTACATTTTGAACAAGAAATTCACCGTGGTAAATACTTCACCGATTGGACATCTACTAGTTTTTAAAATTTGCGAGTTGAAAATAGAGATAAAGGCTCACATGAAATCCTAAAAATACTTATTGACAAGATGCAATTATGTCAGCGAGCACTTGGTCCAGGATATGAGGGTAGTGAACAGCTCCTGGCATCTGTTATTAGTACATGTCGAGAAGTGCACGAGCCAGAGTATACCTTGATGTCGCCAGCAAAAGATTGTGAACAACTCTTTGACCAACTATGGTCGTCACTTCATGAAAAGATTTCGCGTCAAACAAACACCATGATCATCAATCCTACCAAGATTGAAAATATATAATATGTAGACAGACATTACAATGAAAATAGAAAATGGCGAAGCGGATCTTAAAATTTTAACAAGGAAAGAAAAATTAACAGAGGACATCTGGAAAGAACTTGTTCTTGAAGAAGTGATAGCAGAATACGAGGATCACCCAGAACTCATTGTCAGAGACATGATAGTAGACGCAATGTTGTTATAAGGTACTTTATTTTTGTAAAAAAGAAGGCTGCTGGTCATCAAATCACTCTATTAAAGAGCGTAAAAATGCCAAACAACAGTATATGATTGATTCCGGAACAAAAGACGATTCAAGCTATGCTCAATATCTGGTAGACTGCGAAGATAACGAACTAGATGGTTATGTTGATGAGAATGAGGATGATCGCTTATCGGATTCATAAGAAGTTGTACAAAATGCAGGAGCCTATCCCACAAATGCAGCTTCTATAAACCGATTAACTGGGAAGGATACTTTCAAGAACATAAACAGATGCCCAATCATCTATTCACCATTGATGATAGATACACTGAGCAAGTCTGCCAAGCTATAATGCCTGATTAAGGAGCATCGAACTTATCAACTGGGGGTAAAGCATAGTACTTTGCTTTAAAACGTGAAGATCCAACTATTCAGCTGAATATATCAAATGCGAGCCAGGCAAACATCCAATTCGGGCCGGGAAATCAGTCTCATTAATCGGCACTATGACATTAGCCACAGCTATTAGTAGTACTATATTCCATATACTGAACACCCCCACACCGTTTTTGCTATGCCTAAAAGACATGGACAATCTAAATGTAAGCTTCAATAACCTTATCAATCATCTCGTACAGGGAGCAAAGAAAATCTCAGTTTACAAAAATTGGGTCATGCTTGGTTTCACCTACGGCGTACCGAGAATGCGTGCCTATTTCCCATGGAAGTAGAGCTCAAACTTCTACACCGTCGATTTGGGCATCTAGCAGCTGATAGATTACATTAGTTATTGACCAATGCTGGACACGATGACGTTGATCAGGCTAACCTAAAATGTATTTTGAGAATTTTTGTTACCATTGCCAAACGCATGGCTCTGTTCCAAGACGTTTTAAGTTTACGCAGAAAGATGATCAGGAATTCAACTATGAAGTTTTCGTAGATGTTTTATATATTAATGGAATTCCAATTCTTCATGTAGTTGGTTTCAGCTACATTATCCCACTGCGCAAAGTTCTTACTGTCACTTTCCGCTCATGATACGTTCGAGACGTTCCATATACTGTGGGTTGATACCTACCTAGGCCCACTTGATATTGTAACACATGATGCGGCAACTAATTTCAGTACGGCTGAATGGCGTAATCATGCAAGGGCAATGGGAATAACTTGCAAACAAATTCAGACAGAAGCACACTATTCCATTGGTAAAGTTGAAAGAGCGCACGCGCCATTGCCTAAGGTCTGAGATATTTTATACTCAGAGTTGTCTTCATTCACGAGATGAGACAATCCTCTAAATGACTGTTAAAGCCGTCAATGATACTATGGGCTCTGACGGCCTGGTGCCAATCCTGCTAGTACTTGGAGACTACTCACAGATGATCATGGATACTCCACCTTCAAAAACATTACTTAAACGTGGAGAGCCTTGACGGCTCTCCGAAAACTTACAGCTGCGCGCCAAGTAAGCAAAGTGCTTATCCTTCGAAATGGTCCTAGTGATGGTCTGGTTCTTGCTTTACCTCTTCAGAGTGAAGTATTAGTATAGCGAGGGAATAAGGGATGGAAAGGTCCCTACACAATTATCCAGTCACATTTAGGTCAACCCATGTTCGATCTTAAAATCGCCAAGGAGATATAATAGAATCAGGGTCTTTTGAGGACTTAACAAGAACTTCTCCTAGCCA
The DNA here is from genome assembly GCA_003957845.1 of Oidium heveae. Classification (NCBI taxonomy): domain Eukaryota; kingdom Fungi; phylum Ascomycota; class Leotiomycetes; order Helotiales; family Erysiphaceae; genus Oidium; species Oidium heveae. The sequence continues at coordinate 50,116 of QVIK01000010.1, read as the reverse complement.
ACATGATCCGCCTCCACCTATAATTCGACTTGATCAACCCCGCCGCCGTGGCCGACCGCAAGGATCAAGGAACAAAGTGAGGGTAACATATTTAGTCAACTCGTTACATAAATTTCTCTCTCTCTCTCAAAAAAAGCCAGGTGATAGAGCATTTTCAGTTAAATTGCGAGCTGAGGGTATAATATCTTCACCTGGCTTACCATTCGAGGCCTCGGATAAAAAGGAAATTGACCGGTTGTGCGAGCGTGGTTTATTTGAATTTGTCAAATACGGTCCTTAAGGGGTTCACAAAAATATTTGACTTTTCATGTCACGCATGGTGCGTAAAATTAAAGGCAAAAATGAAAAGCCGCATGAAAAGTCAGGACTCGTCATTACTGGTCATAGTGATGCCGATGAAACCTATTGCCTAACCAAATCCCCCACTCTCCAGCGAGTAAGCCAAAGATTACCAACTGTTATCGCTACATATTTGCAAAATTCAGTAAAGCCTGAACTTGGGGATGTAATGCAAGCTTATCCGTAATCTCAAATCGTTTTACAACGCTATATACTTGCTCAACTACTACCGGAAATACAGCAATTTTTTTCATCTGATACTGCTCTTCATGTTATAAAGCCATTATATAGTGTTGTGGAATCTGGAGCTCACTGGTTTACAACATATCGAAAACATCACATTGAGAAGCTCGACATGGTCACTTCAACTCATGATCCGTGTCTTTTGATAACAAAAAGTGACAGTAATGAATCCAAATTTGGAACAGGTGGAATACAGACTGATGACACTTTGAGTATTGCAAATTCAGAATTTTCAAATAAAGAGCAAGAAGAGATCGACAATGCAAAGTTTGAAACTAAGGCTGAGCAAACACTTTCATCTGATGTGCCTTCAAATTTTAACGGATGCACTGTTGCTATAGATAGCTCTACAGGAAGCATCAAAATGTATCTGAAAGGCCAAGGACCAAAACTTAAAACAGTCAATAAAGAAGCTAATGACAAAGCGCAGCAGTACCTTGAACAACGAGCTAGAGGGGCTTACATAGCTTCCATTTGCCAGGCAGAGGCCTTGTTTGATTTATCCGTGGTAGCACAAACAAAATAGCTAAAAGATCATGATATTGATAAACTTAATACTCGTTTGCAATGGCAAATAGACAACCCTAACTGAGGCTTAAAAATTTCTCCGATTGACTTGTCCACTGCTAAGCCTATAATCTTCACCGATGGTTCTTCTGCAAATAAAACTGATATGAGTTCTCAGATTGGGTATGTAATCATATTAGTGAATGAAAATATTAGATCAAATGCAATATTTTACATTATTCATCAACAAAGTGCAAAAATGTGACACGCAGCATATTAGCCTCCGAAATTTACGGAATAGTTAGCGGGTTTGACTTGGGATTGGCCTTTACTACAACACTCAAGTCTGTTACAGAAAGTCATCCCCTGAAACCGACCCCTCTTGTGATATGTACTGTCGTCGGGTCAATCGATGTTAGTGCACAACAGAGCAAGCCTAATAAAACCAGTTTATTATACAAATCTATAGAAGGAAACTATCTAATCATTCTAATCATTTAAATACATCGCCCATACCCCCCCTGTTAGTCGAAGATTCGGTGAACCTTTTATTCCATCTCATTCTATGTCTTTCCATCTGATTATTCAAGATAATATCATTGGCTTTGCCAGTGTAATCATACAGATACATCCCGTGACATGTACAGACTCATTCAGCCTTTATCAGTGTTTAACGAAACTGGGAATTTTGAATGAAAAACGGCTTATGATTGATGTGATGGCCCTCAGGCAATCTTATAAGCATAGGGAGATTGAAGAAATTGGCTGGATTAATGGAGCAGATAATCCCGCTGATGCTATGACTAAGTCGTCGCCTAACCAGGCTTTGACAAAATTCATTGACAATTATACACTTTCGATACGAATAGATAGATCTATTAATATACTGAGTCTTAGTAATGGGTCTACTTATGTGTAATTTTATGACATAGATGAAATGGAGATGTGGGTTATTGTATGCTTCAATTTTGCAAGTTTTCCTTACCAAAAAGAAAAGACTGCCAGTATTGGTTTAGTTGATAACATGAGATCACGAAATCAGGGTAACAGGTTTGTAACTTGCTGACAAAATCTGGCTTCTAAGCACATCCGATATGTAAAGGGATGCGATAACATTTCAGGTAGAGATAATTAGATTGTAAACAAAAGTACGGTGAAAGATATTTCCTTTCACAGCACTAGTGCTATAGCCCTATTATCAATTATCATATCGTATATAGTGACGACCAAATGTGCCTCTCATGTTTTCAGTCGGGAAATAGTAAGAAATTCCTACCTGTAGTACAAGGTCGCAGAATTTTGATAGGAAGACCAGGTCCTTGACATTGTTCTCCTCCTATTCCGCTCTTGAATTTCGCGAAGAGGCGTTCCATTAGGAACATTACTCGCTTTAAAAACTTCAAGGAACTTGGTATTTCCCATTACTTTCTGCTCTCGAAGAATATCCTAGAGAGACTCTACCACCGACATGCTATCACACGTATCAGTGTTAGTGGTTTCATCATCAGAATCATCTTCATCCCCTAGCTCTAAAACGCCTGGCTTAATGGTAGATCTACAATTTATTTTTCACCAGCCGCACAGATTACGGTAACTGATGTTCGTTACTGTGGTTGAGGCAATTATTTCTCATGGACCCCCCCCCAAAAAAGGGCTATATCTCTACTTTCGCAGACCCCGGAACGAATTTTAATTTATCTGACATACTCTCAAAGCAGTGTACTATGTGCTTACATATGAAAAAAAAAAAAAAAAAAAAAACGGCTTCAGAGGTAGGCTTCGCAAGCACATGTCCATTTTCTTAGATCAGTATGATGTCCAAGTAAACTTTGAGGATCAGCTTTGCAGTTTTGCAAGTCCTTCCATTAGCGTTTAAATGCTTTTCTCCAGGCAGGCTTATTATTATTATTACTATTTTCGACAATTGCTGAAATCTGATTCAATACTTGGGTTACCACAAGTGAGACTAGAGCCCAGCTAACTAAGTCGATCCTTGGTCGATTAAACCGATGTAAAAAGACGTGTTTAGTCCTTCATTGGTGTGATTGACTTAATGATCATAATAGCCTTTAAAGCCGGTAGTCTTCCGGGATTTGATGACCTTGTCCAAAAAATCCACTGTACTGAAGCATATCAGTTAACGAAAATATAGACCATTGAACGGAAGTAATTCCGTGCACGGCATCAAGTATACAACTCATTGACATATTCGAGATATATCATCTCAGCAGAGCGATAAGTTCTATTCTGATCAGGTATCATCGAATGCATATTAAAATATCTACTGAATATTTCAAGAACTATATTCCGCTCTATTATCCCATTAGTTTTTTTCTAATAGCTCTCTTCGCATGCCAATGGCAAAGCTGGACTATAACATTCGGCCAGACTTGCTTTATTGCTAAATTTCCTGCTCTATATTTATCACAGCCAAAAAAGGGATAAATGCCAACATCCTTAGGACGCTTGGGGTGTTTTTCGAGAATGAGAGTAGTTGAGTTAGAATCCTCAGGTTTAGAGACTCGAGACGTTATAATGACACCAGAAAATAGGTAACAAAACAGAATTCCTGTCCTACCAAGCTCTGCCAATACAGTTGTCAGATCCATACCTAATCGTACCTGTTAGTGAGGTCTTCTATTCTACTTCAGAATATTGAGAAAATTACCTGAGCTGTTAGTACCAAATGTGACATCAATTATTAATTCATTGATACTTGAGACAAGAGTAGAAATAGTACCACGAATGTATATAGCCATAATACGAATATTATCCGATGTATACACTTCGTGCCAATATTTATTTTCTAACTCCGATAAAAACATCGACGCAGATCTGAATAGATGATGATGTCGCCGCCATATACTCATGTTTGCATGCTTCCATTTATAATAGACTTAGTTGTGGCAATTCTATCTACATTTAATCTGTCAGAGGCCTGATGGTTGTGTCAGAACTAGAATTAGTTCTAGCCGATGATGTCGGGTGAGATCAGATCGGATCAGGGCCGGTATGTATATCGAGTAACTCAGAACGAGTAGACGGATTCAGGACTTTGGTAAAGGTAATAGTTGGTAAAATATAATATAATCTAGTTTTGACGTATACAAGTAAGAAAACACGACTGGAAACTGGTTCCTACTATGTACAGTAACACGCCTTACTTATCCCTTTCTGCAGAGAATAACTATTGGCAAGCAAGAAAAGCAAAGAAGAATCTCTAATAGAAAGGGAAATTCCAACAAGTACGCAGAGAAGCGAGTAGAGAGAAATGGAATTACAAAATAGTACCTAAGTTTGAAAATAGCATACTTGTAGGCAAGTTTGTGACAGGTTGCGATAACTTTCTGGTGGCGTCTGCCCTAGAGACTGGAATTCGATGAACTCTAAAGCTATCGGTGGGATTCGGATATGGGAGTAAACTCTCAGATAGTCATGTTCTAGAATCAGTTTCAAGCGGCGATTGGAAAGCTGTGGCTATATAACTAGTTTGCTATGACAAGGAAACCATTCCCTTGTGCTTTAGTCATGCTGCCCTATTGCTTTTGATTTTTAGGATTGGGTAGTATCTTGACAACAACAGTATGAGTAAGTTGTGCACGATTTCGAACTCCTCACTTGTCCAAATCTATGAACCCCCCCCCCCCCCCCCCC
>QVIK01000010.1:23799-45199 GCA_003957845.1 Oidium heveae | reverse complement strand
TGAACCCCCCCCCCCCCCGGCTTCTCGAGTAAAAACCCACGAGCTGATTGATGACTTGATGCCGGAAAATCATTGGGCAATTGATCAAGGTCAAAAATGTATGATAATTGTAGTTATGCTGTCTGGCTCTTTGCAAAGTATTTATCAGAGAGCATATGAGAAAGTAAGAAGAAAGACTAACGGGTTGACTCCAAGTCGTGATTTCGAAGTACAAAAAAAGCTATCCCATGTATCCCATTCAAGTAGAGCTCGTTTGTTAGAATGCCGAGCATAGCTTGATTTATTTTCCCCGTTTGTTATTAGGGAGGTACTCGATAGGACGATAGTTTCCGCAACGAGAGAAAATTTGCTTGGATTGGGACTCCATTTATAAAAGGTTGAATGATATTAAGAATTTATATTTTTACGCTGTATGCTGTATGCTGTATGCTAAATGATTGCCTGAAGAGCGACAGATTTGGTGCATGATAATGAAAGGTACGCAGATAGGGATAGGAATGATAAGGAAGCGTGTATCGGTAAATCATAAACGCAACGATGAAGGATGATTCATAATTACATGCATATTTATGTAATCAAATTTTATGCAGCAGTTTCACGCTATATTTTTTTTAAGCTCGACAGGGGTGGGAGGTCAGAAACGATGACGTATTGATGGATTTTTGGATTTTTTTTTGTGTGTATTAGGGAACCATCGCACGAACTGCTAATCATCTGGTTCAAAGAAACACACAAAATCACTATAACTCAGCCTTCAACCTCCAACGCTTTGAGTCAGTCTGGAAGGCATCTATAAATTGATTGAACGCGTTGTAATCTATCCAGCAAGATGATGCGTCTCCTGTATGACTTGAACATGTAAATCAACTCAGGTCGAGCCTACAGAGTTCTCAAAATAAAAAACTGAAGCACAAACAATCGATGAATACCTTCTCCCGTATATTTAATATAACTAGAAAAAATAATGAACCTCTCTGTAGTAATAATATTTGTATAGTCTAATTTTTTATAAGACTTAATAGAGGTATTGATTATGAAGTTACATCGGGAGGTTATATAGAGCCTCATAGTTCAAAGGCTGGGACCAGAGAAAAATATCAAAATCTCTAGTATTGACATATAAAGGCTCCATGGCACTGGAAAAAAGGGGTGGATTTGTGAAGTTTGACTTTCTCTGTAATATATGTTTGACCGATCAAGTTTCCCTTGCTCTCTAACCAGAAAATAGAAAGCACTTCCAATAGTCAGACATCAATTACAATTTTTTTTGGTGCTCTGATAATTCCGTGACGTTCATACAATACAAACATTAACGCCCATGCTGCAATAGATAAGCCATACGGGTTAAATTTAAGGAGTTAACTTTTGTTGTCTTGGACATGTAATTAATTTATTTCAGATGATGAATTCGTTTACCTTGAGAATCAGCAGAGCGACAATAAATCTCGGCAAATAATCCGTCTAAAGGGTCAGGTGGCAGGCAGTGTCCTGGTGTACAGTGTGGTATACTCCTCCCTGGGCGCCCACCCTACTCGAGACAGGAGATATTTGCTCCGACTCTAATAGGGCCGTTCAGAGTTGGAATCCGAAAAAAAAAATCATCAAAATTTCAGTATTATCAATTTGAAGACCGACATCTCGATCGGTCTGTGTATCATTAATATTAAAATTTATTAACAATATTACTGTATTAAATCTCTAATTTGCTGAATTTTCTCAGCGAAAAAANGTGGATTTATCCTAACTTCTAATTAAGATGGGGGGGAGAGAATTTCATAGTATGTGATCACTATATATATATATCACCACACTGAGAATAGCAAAACCAAAAAAAAAAAAAAAAAAAAAAAAAAAAAAAAAAAGAACAACTTTGAAGTTGTAGCGGCTTTGTAAGAATCGTGTGTTTTTTTTTTTAAACCAACACCATAACATTTGAAGGCCTATGAGTGCCGTTACTCAACCTTTTTTTTTCTCCCTATAAGATTGATAATGTGATACAAAAATAAATGTGACTCTTAACTAACTTTTTAGCAATAAGATTGAACAGATATTGATGATGATACAACGATGGACGTTTAGATGTTTTGGAATCCCGGCCATTTTGATGTGACTTTTGCTGAGTAATCCCCGCGGGGAACGTCAAAACAACATACAAACTTTTGGCGATATACAATTATTATAATGTTACGATTCCAACTCTGAAGGGCCCTAATACAACAAATTCACATTTTGCGCGGTAGGTATTTATTTATAGGATGTTAGAGGCAAGTCATCGACATAATCGAGAGTTTGCAATTTTTTCTTGAATGAATATTGATTGATGCTTACAGGAAGACCAGATTGTGAAGAAAAAAAAAAAAAAAGCGATCGTTCATCGCAGTGGCATATTTAAATGGAATTTGAAATCATGAGCGTACCTATTGAAAATCGGATCTTCTAATATCTTAAAAAAGCACGATCGCTGTCTCATAACCTCAAGCCTGCATACAAAATAAATGAATTAGGGTCGGATGGTAGTGTGGTATGCCATCCCAGGCCCTTCTACCCAAGTAGATAGAGTCTGGGTAGCCTGGGCACCTACCCCCACTTCGAGACGGAAGATGGTTGGTTCGAATCCAACAGACCCAACCACATTTTCGCGCGGTGGATATTTACAGGATGGTGGAGGCATGTCTGGATAATCCAGGGATTTGTAATTTCCTTGGATGGATGTTGACGGTTGAGGGTTTGACCAATGGCGAAGAAAAAGTGATTGTACTCTTCATAGTGGCATTTACAAATGGAATCTGAGGCATGAGTGTATCTAATGAAAAAAAGTGGAATCATCGAAAATGTAAATAAACACTGTCACTGTGCCATAGCCTAAAGGCTGCATACACATTAAATGATATTATAAAAAAAAAAAAAAAAAAAAAAAAATAAGTCTATGATTGGCGTATCAGCAGGGTAAAACGGAAACGCCAGTAATTTTTCGCCCAGAGACCAGGACTGGGGGAAGGGGGGGGGATTAGCTTCTCGCTTGATAGAATTACAGGGTATTTTTTTCTGTCGGAATTCAATGTTGTCCGGTGGACGAGTAGGGAAAGCCCTGGCGCGCGAGGATGGGCAGGAGGGGGGCTGCTCGAGCTAGCAATTTTTTTTTGGACTCAGAATGTATATTTAATGCAGTAACCGAGTCACATGACAGTGAAAGAATTTTTCTGCGCTAAAATCCAAATTGCAATTTAGAAAGACATAAAATCTCTTTTGGATTTAATACGAATATTCAAAAGCTACACACCTGACTATAGGCTGACAGATTTGGTGAAGTAGAAATTTTCAACTTCCAAATCCAAAACACAATTGTGTATTAGTCAGACCTTAGCTTTTCCTGTTCTTCAACTCTCACTTGATTACTGCCAATAAATTGGACGCAAACTAGACAAGAAAAATAATGTCCTACGGGGGCGGTTATTCAGGTGGTAGAGGCAATTCAAGTGGATGGGGTCGTGACTCACATAATCGTGACCATGGACATGGTAACTCTCATAATGGGTATGTTTATAGCCATCTAAGTCATTTCTTTATTTTAATACACCTTTACTTGATAATAATTCAAACCATTACTTGGGTAATCTGTATAAGATCCTCATAAAAAAACCCCAAGAATATATATCCTTCATTAATTAACATGAGATAGCGGATACGGTGGCCACTCAAGCGGCGGTGGAGGAGGCTACAACAGCGGTGGCTACGGTGGTGGCTCGGGAAACGTTAATGGATATAGTGGAGCAAGCGGTGGCTACGGTGGAAACGTCCAAGGAGGTGATCGAATGTCCAATCTTGGTAAGAACTCATGGAAATACAGCTAATAATTTTTAACAAAATTTCTAATAGGTGCAAATCTACAAAAACAGTCCTGGGATGTTGGAAATCTTCCTAAATTCGAAAAATCATTCTACAAAGAACACCCAAGCGTTACCTCTCGGTCCGAAGCAGATGTATTAAAGTTTCGAACCCAACACGGAATATCTATCCAAGGACGTGATGTCCCACGTCCCGTCGAAACTTTTGATGAAGCTGGCTTCCCGACTTACGTCATGAACGAAGTGAAGGCTCAAGGCTTTCCAGCTCCCACTGCAATTCAATCTCAAGGCTGGCCTATGGCTCTGTCAGGTCGAGATGTTGTTGGAATAGCTGAAACAGGATCTGGTAAAACACTAACTTATTGTCTTCCAGCTATAGTACACATAAATGCACAGCCATTACTTGCACCTGGTGATGGGCCTATTGTCCTGGTACTCGCACCTACTCGAGAATTAGCTGTACAAATTCAACAAGAAATAACAAAATTTGGAAAATCTTCACGAATCCGAAACACATGCGTATATGGTGGTGTACCAAAAGGTGGACAAATTCGTGACCTTGCTAAGGGTGTTGAGGTTTGTATAGCCACTCCTGGTCGTCTAATCGATATGATTGAATCTGGAAAAACAAATTTAAGACGTGTTACATATTTGGTCCTTGATGAAGCTGATCGCATGTTGGACATGGGGTTTGAACCACAAATTAGAAAGATTCTCGGTCAAATCCGTCCAGATAGACAAACCTGTATGTGGTCTGCTACTTGGCCAAAGGAAGTCCGTAATCTTGCCTCTGATTATCTCAATGATTTTATTCAAGTTAATATTGGCTCTCTTGAGCTCTCTGCTAACCATAGAATCACACAAATTGTCGAAGTCGTATCCGAATTTGAAAAACGAGATAGAATGACTAAACACTTAGAACGAATAATGGAGGATAAAGATAACAAGATTTTAATATTTACAGGTACAAAACGTGTCGCTGATGATATTACTCGATTTCTTCGACAAGATGGCTGGCCTGCATTGTGTAAGACACATTGAATAAAAATTTTTCTTACCTACTAATATGCGATAGCAATTCACGGAGATAAACAACAGAATGAACGTGATTGGGTTTTGAATGAGTTCAAAACTGGAAAGAGTCCCATCATGGTTGCCACTGACGTGGCTTCTCGTGGTATTGGTATGATATAAATCCCCATCTCCATTATAGATACACCCAGTAGACTACATTGTAGTCAAAGTGATTTACTCTCGACGCTACGGCGCTTTCTAGTTTGCGTTGATATGCCCGGGTTCTACGTATCTTTCGGTTCTCTCAGTGAGGTCTTGAGATTCATCGAGGGATGTTACTATTTCTATCCTCATTCTTGTTCCAAAGTATTATTCTCGCTGAGGATGGAATAAGTTTCTCGTGACATCAATATCGAGATGTTTTCAAGACTTCCATCAATAGACCTAGATGTGTTGATTGCCAAGCCCGGCATTAATTTCGCAGAGGGCTGTTCATGTCTTATGCCGAGAGAGTATTGGGTGCATTAATTTGCAGCTCAATCACTTGCATTCAAGGATCGTGGCGATGTCCTTCTATTGATCTTGCTAACCCGTCATAAAAGATGTCCGTAACATTACTCATGTGCTGAATTATGATTATCCTAATAACTCCGAGGATTATATTCATCGTATTGGTCGTACAGGCCGTGCCGGCCAAAAAGGAACTGCAATAACATTCTTTACCACTGACAGTAAGGAAATTGATTTTAAAATGTTAATTTTTGTTAACGAAATTTTATAGATTCAAAACAGGCTCGTGATCTAGTATCAGTTCTTACTGAGGCGAAACAACAAATCGACCCTCGACTTGCAGAAATGGTACGTTATGGAGGCGGAGGTGGTGGCAGATACGGCGGAGGATATCGTGGAGGCCGAGGTGGTGGTCGTGGTGGTAGGTCATGGAACTAAGAATTATAATTTTATGTAAACTACTTTTCTATCCAAATATATTCTAGAACGCGAGGTGGCAAATAAAGATCCTTCTCTTTTGCGTCATTCTCACTTAAAAAATCCTCAATGATAGACATGCTCGATTCTCTCAACTCTCTTTCCAAGAGGAATCTATATATTGGGTAAATTTAATACAACTCTGAAGAAGCTCTTACATCATCCATGGCAATTGAATTAAGCATTCAATTAATCACAGCACACTACTTAATCCTTGCATTTATGAAGAGGTATCATCAACCACACTTTGCTTTTTGCTTTTTGTATTTTGTATTTTTTGGAATAGTGGATCATCTCTACTTCTGGCCTGTAGCCTACTTTAACTTTGGACTAATTAGAAGTTGGTCAACTACTTGAACACCAAGGAGAGTTTATGACAAAAGAGACGGAGGAAAAGTAGAGATTGCTCTTGGATAGTGAAACTCCTGATCTAAAAATTTCCATTAATAATTGATAAAATTGACTGAAGTATAGGACAGCAAGTAAAAGAGTGATGTATAGTTTAAAATCCCCCTATCGAAAATGGAACTGTAATTTCTCTTTGGACATTCAAATCTTTGCTTACAACGATTTGAAAAAAGAAACTGACCAGGAAAAGGTCAATAATGTTATTCTTCTGAATGTGTCGTCTTCAACAAACATTTCACAAGAGTATACGAAAGGTAAGACAAGGTTATGTAAATTATGTATTTGTGGACAGGATTTCAATTATTTATTAATGCAGTAACCGTACCGTAGAGAGGTAGTAGTTGCTGATCGGTTTTGTCACATAAAATGATAATGTTTTATACCCACACAGATTCCACATTGCCAACTTACAGACCTTCCTCCACCGAGACATTATACAAGGTTCACACAGGAATAACTTCCTCAATTGGGAGCCGTTTGAAGCTTGGCTGTGAAGAAAGACAATAATCTTCACTGAAACTTTCTTAAAAATGATGATCTGCTAAGATAATATATGTTTGGGTGCTTGGCTAAACTTTAAAAAAGGTGGAACTAAAATGTGCGGAACATTAGATGATGTAGTATTATCACGCACGCAGATGACATGAACAAACTCTATGATTAATAGTTATGAAGATACTATAGCTCCGCATCCTCTGAGGTTGTGGTAGGTGATGTTGTATTGATGCAGCATACTTTAAAGCTGATACATTAGGGGTAGTCAGACTAGAATTTCGTCTACAAAAACTGAAAAATAGTATTCTACTTCTGTATACATCACCGTTTTTCCAACGCCAGCGCATCGTGAATTTCTTGCACGATTTGTCATTTAATTTCCCATTGAAATCATCAAATTCATTACACTTTCAGACACTCGTCATTATATCTTTATCAATTTAATCCCTGTCGTCACCCAATATCCTAGTAAAATTTGGTATCAATCCTTGTTAGCGCTCATTTAATCCCGGTCACTTTTCACCCCTACCCATCTGCTGCTTGCCCTCACTCACAATATACTCTCCTAGTTTGTTGGATATGCGATACCCAGGAATCGAAGTATCTACAGACAAAGCTGCCTCATATATTTGCAGGGCACCTTTGTCAATTTAGCTATACTCCCACAATAATTACAACGTTTTACTTACAAATTTTCTTCATTTTTGTCATATTTTCTGTCAATCTAGGGAAGCTGGAGCGGTATATGAGGCTCTGTAATTGCATTGCACAAATCATGCTGATTCACGATCATGCACTCACGTATCGTGCTAATGAGAGCATGAGATGGAGCTAAAGGATGAAATGAGGTCGATACATGATACACAAGTAGTATAGACACTGAATGGTTATTCACACATAGTGTGTTTGAAAGTTGTATTTAATTAGAGTATTGTACTTGTATTGTGGAACTATACGTTCATCTTTAAATATCCATTACAGTTCAGATAGTCTAAAATACATTTGCTCAGTAACTCCAATCTTCTATTCAAATTCATTATCACACTGCATCTATACACCAATTCCCACCCATAAAGCATGTATCGACATCGAGAGTTGAAGGGGCACATGCAGTCTTAAAGAATTGGCTACAAGTTTCCACTGGTGATATGCTTGAGCTTTGTTTGAAGCTCGAGAGAGGCTGTGACGAGCAAGAACGCTCCCTAAGTGTCACTACCAATTATCAGAGAACCCATAAGTTGTCTGCTAACGATCAGCCTCTATGGGAAAACGTCAATAGAAATATATCACGCCACGCTATGACTCTGGCGCGAAAAAAGATATTTAAAGTCTCTATCGCCAATACAAGAACTTTGTACTAAAAAATTTACTCCATCTATGGGGATACTCTGTAGTCATAGGATTAAGGCAAAGCAGGAGAATGCACAGATACTCAATACTAATGACTTTGATGTACATTGGTGGTTAGATCAACCAGAAGATATTCCACTTATTCAACCTCAAGAGACCCCAAATTTTGCAGACATATTGAGTCAACTTCAACAAGTACATGACTCGTATCTCCCCCATCAACAATTAATTTTTAAAGATACCATCAAAGGACTCATTGATAAAAATATTCGGGTTCTAAATCCCGTGATAGTGCCAATGCCTAGTGGGCCCACAACCTCAACACACTGTAATCCCTCATCGTTCGAATGAGTTGAGGGCTAGGTAAACAAAACCTGAGGGCCAAATAAACATTCCCATTTTAATTCTATTAAATTAGTTTTAGTTGATATAGCTGTCGTATTCACCTTTATACTTTATTATCTAATTTTCTGAAAATAAAAAGATGCATATAATGAGGAGCTGGATTTTCTATTTTTGTTTCTTCGTGCAGAAAAATCACTGCTTTTTGATTTCTTCATAACTTTCGCTTTCCTGCGTATATTTTAATAGAAAAACATACGTTAGATTTCAATCTGACTCAAAATTAATAATATCAATTTTAAATTCCAACTTTGAATTATGAAAATAATAATATTGGGCTTTGAATATGAATTTTAGGAAAAGTTGGCATTTTCGTGATGACGAATCGTGCATGAGATTCACGTGGTACAGGGGTGAAAAAAATGGGGTTGTATGCAAAAGAAGAATACTTCTTAGATTATCTAGACGATATTCTAGTTTGAATACCCTTATGATGAGTTTTAAGGCCGTGAGCCTGCGGTATGTTTGCGCTATTAATGGGTTTTATACCTCAAAAACTTCACTAGTAATATTCATCAGAGAGTGAAGGAATAACTTCCATTGGTGGAGCATAAGATTTTCAAGTCACTATAGGATTAACCAAATATCAAGCCATGAATCTAAAACTTCAGCTGGCACAGTCAGATCAAAAAAGGATGGAAAGATTGTAAATGTAGCATTACCTACTTGCATAACACAAGCTGATCAAGGCTTTGACATGATAATTATCACTGTAGGATTCTTAAAGAAGTTGGGATTATCAGCAAAAAGATTATCAGAAAAGGGATTCGAAGGCTTGACAATGAATGTTGCTGATGGAACCTCTGCAGAACTTACTCGCTACCCACAATTTGAAATAGAAGTTCTGGAGGTTTGGAGGAAGGTCTAGGCCTTTGTAAGACCTGTTAAGAATCGTAATGCCCTTAGGATCGAGCCAGGATGATAGTCAACAAGTTGATTCAATGAAATTACGAGAAGATGGGGAAAAGGAGATTGTTAATAATATGAAGATGAAAGCCCTAAGATATAGATATTCTCAAAGAGAAACCAGGACATTGTGGATGGGTCAGAATCATTATCTTATTACAATTGTTACCAAAACTCCTATATCTACATTCGCTTACCTGAAACAAATTAACTATTTAAAGGGAATATTTACATGGATCGATGACTAAGAAAGGAATCTCAATAAGACCATTTATGAGGTCCACTTACTCTTGGGTGTACTATGGCTCCATGCAGTGGACGCAAAAATCAAGATCAGGTTAAAATGTAGTTAACATTGAAGGACCACAGTTCCTTGAAAGTGAACCACACAAGTTAGTTCTTTGTCCAAAAAATGAAAGGAAAACTCAACCAGTCGAATATCAAGAAACTAGTAGCGATGAGTCGGAAGACTCACCATATGATTCAGGGGATGAGTCAGTTGACAGTATCAGTGATGAAGAAGTGGATATGTTAAAAGAATGCGACCTGAGCAAGTCGTTAAAAGGCAACTAGGAGAGAAGATGTTGATAGGAAAAAATGAGTTGAGCGTAGCTGTGGAAGAGAAGATAGTTCAAAATAAATGTTGTGCCGTGGAGTCAGTAGCCCCAAGGAGAGGTAACGGCGAAGCAGAAGTATATAGTAATGGAGATGTTCCAAAATATCCTACAAATGGAAGACCCGTTATAAGAAAATTCCGAAGATCTCAAGACAGAGATTGATGATTAGTTCTCAGGCACTTGAGTCAAAATAAGAGAGTTATCTGCAAGTGAGAGGGACAAAGTTACGAGGCTGATGTATACATATAAAGATCTAAACTCAACAGACTTGGAAAATCTACCGTATACGGACTTATACTTGCACCGAGTGAGACTGAAGGAAGAAACGTCACCTTTTTCTAGACAAAAGCAGAGACGTTGGCCACCGGGAAAGGAGTTCTGGATGAAGAGGATAATCACCGAGGGGCTACGTTGTGGATTATGAGTCAACGGTGAAAGCGACTGGTTGCCCATCGAACTGGAATGCTATGGCCCAACGAGTAAACAATTCTTCGTTGAATTGATGTCGCGGTGTCATGATTATTTAGGACACCCAGATCATGAAATGTTTTATATAGTGGATTTAAAGAACGGATTTTGGGCAATATTAGTACACCCAGAAGATTTTCACTACTTTGCGTTTTCCATGCCCAGAATGGGACAATTACAGTCAACAAGGATGCCTCTGAGATCTTGTTCAGCAAGCTTTAGCTTCAATGAACTAATGTATTTGGCAATAGATCAGATACCTGCAATAGATGCGTTTTCGGGGATGGACTCTATCTTGGTACCAAAGGCCATAGATCAGTTGCCGGGAGCATCATCACCTAGACGACATATTCAGTGGGTTCGAGACATTTAAAGAGGGGTATGAGCTATTGAAGAATGAGTTATTGCTGAGACTAGGTTGGGCGAGGTTACGGTTGTCTTTCAAGAAGCTTGAGCTCTTTGTCACAAGTACAGTTGCTCTAGGAGTAAATCACAAGGCTGGAGGGAAGTCAGTAACCAAAACTGAGAGATGCGACTAAATAAGAGACTTCCCAGTACCGAAGAATAAGATAGGAGTTCGGAAATTTCTCGGAGCCATAGGTATCACAAAATATTGGGTCAAGAACTTTGCAGAACTGAAAAGACCTTTGACCAAACTTACGAGAAATACCGAATTTTCATGGGGGGGCTACAGAACAAGCTTCACTTCAACTGCTAAAGGAAAAGTGTTCGAAGGTTGTGGAAATGCATAGATGGGACTTCATGAATCCAATAAAAATGTACAGCGATGTAAGTCTACGGCGCTGGATGTGCAATAAGACAGGAACATGTCCAGGAGAACAGAGAAATTGTGGAGGTGCCAATAGCGTATGATGCTTTTACCTTTTCAAAATACTAGCTTAAATATGGAATTTATAAGAAGGAACTATGCGCCATTGTGGAATTTAGCAGAAATTACGAGCATATGCTCATAAATATGGGAAAATCTGTCATACTCACTGTCAGGAGTTGCCCTACTTTCAAGGATTTACTTACACCACGTGATGGGCTTAGCCTGCACAGGCAAGGCAATGTTCACATGATAATAGCTTGGACTGGCCCCACTTTATAAAAGCACTAAACACAATCTTCTATAGCATACTTTCCGGTTCTTTGGGTTTCTATTGTTATACCATGCATTATCGTTCTATTAAATTCTTTACCGTTCTATCGAGTCTCTGTATTCAGTTTAGCTTCAACAGACACTCATGTATATAAAGGAGTCTTTCTTAACCAACTCTAGTCTCTTTAGATTTGAGTCTTGTATATAACCTTGTAATTATTCTTGTTGTTAGAATCCAATCTTGTCAATACAAATTCCTCATCTTGTCTTTAGTCTTGTCACGTGACATCTATCTTGCTTATCCTCGTCATATATACTCGTGCTGGGTCTTGTCTCCTGTCTTCGTCTAACCTATTGACACTCACCGACCATAAGCCTTTGACAAACTTCTTAAAGTCTTCATCTTTGGATGAGATATATGCTCGATGGGCATCTGAATTACACTGCTTGATTGACCTTCCGTACTGAGTTGTGCAAGCGAAGTAGCATTAGCTAGACAACTTGAAAATATTAGCTCCGATGGTTCTTTAAGCTTTGGTAACAACTCTTTTGGGATATCTGGATCAACGTATTTCCAAATAACATTACGACAAAAGGAGTCTCTATGTATAAAAATATAATTAAACTAGTCTTTCGGGCTAACCAAAATAACGGTTATTTGTGTCACAGCGGGATCGATTTCTGAGGTCATTTTCAAGGAATCTTGAATTAATGGAAGAAAGAGAAAAAGCAAAGCGAAGGGATTCTACTTTGATATTGAGAAAGATCTTTCTGTTAAAAAGTAGAATATGATTGCTATGAGTCGCAATAACTTATCAATTTGCTACTTATAAAAGACGGAGCTAGAGTTGATTCATACCAATTTTAGCTCTAAAAAGCTTCCGGGATCATAATTATAAAAGGTATGTAAATTGAATTTGACATTTAATGATGTCTTGAGAAATTTTGTTCTATCTGAAAACTCTCTCACTTCTGTGAGAAAGCTAGTTACTTATACCAATATATTCTCTGGATATTTTCTCCTCCAGGTTTCCCATGGTAACAGTCTATAATACACGTACAGTTGGCCTGGACGGCCTGGTTCCCACACTGTTGGTTTTTGGTACGTATCCACGAATGTCGAAATGTGATTCACCCGCTCCCTCTATTTTTACAAGAACCAAAGCTATAGAAAATACAATGATAGAATTTTCAAAAATATACAATAATCCAAAAATTAAAGATGCACTTCGTCAACGAAATGGACCTCAAATAGAAAAAGTTTTTTCATTGCCAATTTATTCCAAAGTTTTAGTATGGCGTGAAAAAATCGACGATGGATGAGACCTCATACCCTAATATCTATTGGTGGACAAACCTGTACTATCCAACTTCAAAATAGGCCCAGATAATTTCGCACCATAGTTGTTAAACCATTTTTAGAAGAAAATTCTATTGATGAACATAATCACAATGATGCAATTAATAACAAATTTCAACCATCGTCTCCTAAAAATGATGCAAACCACACAACGATCCGAAGAAATCGACTTTGACAACGCCAAATACCAGCTCGATACGATCAGAATCTTTTGATAACGACATTTCTCTCTCAAAAAGAACTAATAGATATCGAACTTTCGAAAAGGATTCGTCAAGTAAGAAAAAATATAGATGAAAAGCCACCATTCTTCCACTCAAGATTAAAAGAAATTGATGCACTATCATCAAAAGGTGTTTTTGAAATAACAACAAATCCTAAAACCACAGAACTATTATTCAAATCACGATTTGTTGATGAAACAAAGGGCAAACCCTCAAATACTCCACTCGAAAAGATTAGTGATTGTGACGGCTAGTTAGCCGATTTATCCCTGTAGCATATGCTGGACAGCATATGCCTGCATAGCACACTTAGTGTTAGACATGGTGTTGTCACGTGATGTATAAAACATTATATATAATATACAGTAAATAACCGACCGGCTGGTTGCGCATAATAATCTCTTGAAGAGGTTGGCTTGCATGGCTTGACGGGTTCTTCATAAAGGTGGGCCAGCTTGGCTTGGTGATTTCCTTGGCAGAGACGGGGCAGAACAAATATTACAGTTGATAGTAACCAGATCACTCGTCCTCCTTTTGCTATATATAAGAGCTTTCCTATGTCGTTAGATAGACCATAGATAAATTATAAACTACCTTTATATACTCAGTAGCTCAGCACTAGTACCTAAACTGTGACAGTGATACAGGCATGCAATGATAAAGTAAAATTTAATAC
This sequence comes from Oidium heveae, assembly GCA_003957845.1. NCBI lineage: Eukaryota > Fungi > Ascomycota > Leotiomycetes > Helotiales > Erysiphaceae > Oidium > Oidium heveae. Next base: position 31,345 of record QVIK01000010.1, on the reverse strand, counting down.
TCTTACACAATCTCTCACTATCCAAAGGGCAAGTCAAAGAATTATCATTTGTATTGCTGCATCTACAGATTTGAGCTTGCACCTACGTGACGTATCTCAAGCATATGTACAGTCAACAAACTTGTCTCGAGATATCTATGCTAAGTGATCCAGGTATTAAAAAATTATTACGAGCTCAGTATTGATCAATAAATCAAGACTACAGTGTCAAAGAAGTGGTTATAAACCAGTTGAATTGAAAATTTCTTTCATTTGGGCTATCGAATTACCTTCCAATTAGAAAATGACAAGAAGTTGCCTCATTTTCCCTATTATAAGCACCGTTCCTCCCCATCTATTATATACATCGTTAACAAAATGCTTTGTTTTATCATACGGATTCAATTTTAGTCTTGGTAAACCGGATATACTAGATCCTTGATTGTACATATCGCAATCTCTTACCATTATTAACCGAGACTGGACGCTCTCAGGTAACGTAACAATGGTACTTTACAACACTAAGCCTCTCAAAGAAATTCAAGACAATTTGCCAACATACTTAGTATTAAAAATAAAGAAACTTCTGTATGGAATCTCTGAGGCTGGCATGCACTTGTTTCGAACTTATCAGAGACACCACATCGAAAACCTTCACATGACGCAATTTCCAATCACCCCTTGATTGATTGGCCCAATATCACCTAATTATATAGCGCCACTGTCACCTCAACGGGGTGATTGCTAACCAGTAAGCACTATAAATTGCTGTTCAAGGAACTTCATCTGGAAAGGCCTATTAGACGGCCGACTTCGCCAGTTTTCGCCAGTTTTAATTAAGACTATGTAACAATATCTTGATGATGCAGTAGTTACAAGATCCGCTTCTCGCCTTATTGGCATAGCAACTGAAAATAGGCATGTTACAAGAGTAAATAAACAGCTCTTGCACATTTACTATGAATCAAATAACAAGTTAGCAACTTCCTCCACATATGCCACCGCGACCTATTGCTATAGCAATCATAATATAAATGATCTTTGTAAACAGAGGTCAACAAAAGTAAACAACTTCTCTTAAGCACATTAAAACCTCTAGAAAATTGTAATTCTTTGTCTTGTACGTCATATCAATGATACAGAAGCGAGTTGCGCTGAAGTTCGACATATTTCTTTTGCAGCGGGTGAAACAATGAACAGGTGCGTCAACGTTTGGTCAACATCTGTCGGGATATTACTATATGAATTCCTTTAGCTTAGTTATGTTTACTTAGTAGTCGTGGGTCTATTGTAGCTGATATGAGTCTTGTTGATTATGTGGGACTATATGACGACATCTTGATTTTGCACTCGAATGTATATATGCCATTTGTAGATTATAGACTATATTATAACAAGAACAACTACGATATAGAAGAATCATTGAACAACAGTATATCATACTGAGTTAGAATACCCAGGACTACTGACAACATCATGTTGCGTGAAGAATAGGGTATTGGTGGAAAGAATGTCAAGCAAAGCTGTTAGTGGTGTACCTCCCGCTAATAGTCTGATACGATCAGCTGCGCGAATGTTGTAAATATCCTGTGGCGTTGATACGACGCCACTATCTTGGCGTAGAGTTATAAGAATTCGTGCAGGTGCTACTCCTGCGCGTCCTAATGTCAGGACCCTCGCACGCTGATCATCTGTTAAAACGCATCCTTGTAGATGAGCTGAGTTTTGCACAAAATCACCATGATTGTGTTCTCCGTCTTCTACTTGTAGTTTCCAGCAATTCCCTTGTTTGCGTTTACTTGCTTTGAATGAACATCCAGTAGAAGTGCTAGAGCCCATCTGTCTCCTTTTTTGGTCCGTTTTTAGAGCAATGAAGTACAACAGCTTTCATTCAACCATTTTTTTTGTTCCCGACTGTACTTTTATGCATGACTATCAATGCATAACCTTCTCCCAAGGCATGAGTATTGACTGCATCTCTTGCTTCTTCCAATGACTGGTAAGAAATTTCAAGAGGAGGTGCTAAGGTGCTCATCACAACTTATTACGTTAAATCAAGATAGAATGAACTGGATTTCAAGATGGATATTGGAATTTGTTTTAGTAAAAGTGACTTTGTAGAGTATGTATAGTGTGTTATTTTTTGGGGGGTTATTTGGGTTCGGGATTCGGAGTCTTAGTTTAATGTTTCGTATCAAAAAATTGATGAATGATTATCAGTAAAGTTGTTTGCTTACTCTTGTAACATGCCTATTTTCAGTTGCTATGCCAATAAGGCGAGAAGCGGATCTTGTAACTACTGCATCATCAAGATATTGTTACATAGTCTTAATTAAAACTGGCGAAAACTGGCGAAGTCGGCCGTCTAATAGGCCTTTCCAGATGAAGTTCCTTGAACAGCAATTTATAGTGCTTACTGGTTAGCAATCACCCCGTTGAGGTGACAGTGGCGCTATATAATTAGGTGATATTGGGCCAATCAATCAAGGGGTGAGTGGAAATTAACGGCTCCCTTTTATAATATCCCTATGTTGGCGCTTTGATATGTCTCCTCTTGCGCTGCTAAATTTCATCCATAGGTGTGGAGTTACTAGCATTCTATTTTACTAACCTCTTAGTAAACTAACTGTTGCCAATCTAATAATGTTCGGTGTAAATTTCTATTATGCGGTTCATTCTTGATATAAATCCAGGGGTATTATATGTCGCCATTGGTTCTTCATCCATTTCAATTAAAAAAGTCCTCATTTGAAGACTCTTCATTAAACTGAATATCTGTTGAAAGCTGAAAACTTTTTATTTCGTCAGATAAATGAATATCTGTCTAGGAAGTGTGGTAGTCGTGTTCCATACTCACCCTCAGCGTTCGACTGTGAAAACTCGGTTGTAAAGAAGCTTGCTATATCATTTAAACCGTTTCATAGTGCTCCTATCTCATGCCCTACTGAATGGAAAACAATCAAAGACCGATTTTTCTTGAGCACAGTGAAATGAGCTGCTAAGAAATTTGTTTTCATTTTTACGTCTTCTGGATCGAAAGGCACTACTACACTAGATAAGTATAACTAGATGGTTAAAGGCTTCATCTAAACTGACTTTGTAATATGAGCCATCTTATCTAATTGGTACTGATCCAAATGCGACAGGCAACAGGTCCAAGTCAAATGTATAATCGAAAGAAAGTTGATCGGTTTGAGACTACACCAATTTTCAATTAGCTTATTTCAGATATCATCTAAGATAGAATGATAACATACAGGTCGATTACAGTCTCTAACCTCGAATAAAAACTCATCCCAACAATCTAAAGATGCTTGCTTTCGCCTTTTTAGATGCCTAAAGCAGGTTTCTATACCTTTCCATAATAAGGTTATAGAAATCCTCTAGTTGCCGCAAAGATTAACAGGTCGAATAGAATGAATATAGTGGTTCCATTTCAAGTTGTGACAAAGTGTGTCATAAGTACAATAGCTGAAGAAGAATACGTGTGCAACGCGACTAAGAAAACCTAGCACAATTCGAATAATTATTTGGCGATATTAATTTTGTGGAGAAAAAGCAAAACTAAGTTTCATAAGACTTTATGAAAATAATCCATATCAGGTGATCATGAAAAAAGGATACCCGTTAAGGTTTCTAGTTTTGTTGTTATCCTTAATATTTTCCTCTGTCTCCAGATTGTTTGGTTAAATAGCGAAAATAATATATGTTTTTTTCATCGGTTCAACCTTTCGCATCTACAACAGGCGTCCCTGGAAATTCTAATGCTTTCGTAGAGAAAATGAATGTTTGCAAACCTGTGACGTTCCATCGACTTAAATAAGCTGACTGGATGCCTCACGAGAAACATATCTTTGTGGGGGGGGTTAGCTAGAAAACCTATTTTTAGCTGCTTTCCATAGAGAGAAAGAGAGAGGGAGAAGAGAGCTGAGTTTCCAGTCGCCATTTGGAGGTGCAAGGACTTGACGTCTCCCTTTTTTTTCTTTGTTTTTGGAAGAAGCACAGTTGAAATGAAAATAAAAGAATCGCTTTTTTTGCGAGAGACAAAAGAAGAAAAAAATTGCGACAATTCATAGTGAAAAATTTGTAGAGAAAATCACCGTTAGCCAACTGAGTCAGATTATCTAAATACATAGGAGGAATAAGATGCTCAAGCAATAGTCCCGCCTGAAATCGACAAATTGCTGACACACAAAAGGAACAGGAGCCTACGAGTTTATTTATGACTTTTATTTTGTCGCCCTTTTTTAAGTGTGCGTGAGTCACTCAAAAGTGATGCTTTTGGCTACTATACTAATTACTAACCAGCATCTTACGTTAGTCGATGGCTTTGCATGAAATCAGAAGTTTCACACAACAGTGCTGTAACAAAAAAATATGTTTATTTTCAGCAGTGGGAATATAGTTCATTCCATTAACATCATGATATCCAAGCCATTATGAATAAATTTTCACATCAGACTTGGATCATTTAGGAACACAGGTTTCTGTTTTTTTGTCTCCAATGGTGAGGAACATAACAAAGAAACCATTAGTATTTAAGATAAGAGATCTCATAGGTTCAAGAGTTTGGTTCATATGTCTGCGAAAATTGAGAAATATCCGAGTCACTTACCTCCTGAATAGATTAGACGAGCGTCATCGAGAATAAACTTAAAGCGAGTATAAACATATCATTGAAGTCCTCATCCACGTAAGTATAAAATGTATGGGCTTCAAGTTCTCCCTCAAATAATTTTAAATAAAGTAACCTACCGTTATGGAGTCAAAATAGTATTTCTAGAGTTATAAGTTTCTATCTTCGATACCTGAGAATTCCCGGCTGGTTTCTCATGGATTAAATCCATGATGTTATATTTCATAGCACAATGACGTATTAAAATCACAAATTATAATAGTCTGTGTATGAGTTTAGTGAAGTTAATGGAATTTAATGTAGACACAAAATACAAAGGTTGAATTTGTTATTTGTAACGACAAAGAAAGTAGTTTGATCATGATTTGATATTCACAGGGCTAGTAGAAAGTGTCAAACATACCCATCAGGAATTAAAAATGACAAGATTAAAAAGGACAAACCATTTGAAGATTTTCTTTAGAGTTAGATATTAGGAGTAGAACAGTTCTTTTCACAGAATCCTTGATAGCGGATATTTTAAGGATGATGACTTGGCCAGTCTCATACTACCTAGATTAACTATTCAATTGTGTAGGGAGAAGATGTCGAGTTATGTCATGGTCACAATTAAATCTTATTCAATACCTTGTTTCAAGTGACCAGCAGATTCATGTTAGCTTGGGTCATGGTATTAGCGTGACATGAAACATGAATCAGAAGTTAGGATTAAAAAGAATGCGAGCCCAGAGATTATTTATTAAAAGTCTATTTTTCTTTAAGGCCCCCAATTCGATTAATGTCAATTGATTAAAATCGATCACCTTTCTCTTCATAAGCAGGTAACTGTTCTTCATCTCTTAATGGCTCAAGGCCAATTCCTGCTTCCCCAACACGAACAACAACAACACGGCCACTCATCCTTCGTCCTGATTCGTCTTGCTCATCGGGAAAGGTGATCCGGATCTCTGGAACCGCTTCGGGGGACGATTGAGAGCTTGAATTTATAGGAGTTTTCTTCTCTTCATAAATCGAGTATGATGAGCATCGTCTATAAGGAGTACTAACGCTTAAGTGTTGATGATTTCGGGAAAGATTCATCTCAGGAGATGCAATGTGATGGCGACTAAGTGCACGACGTCTACGAATAGTACGAGCTATGAGTAAGACCACAGTTAAAAGAAGGGATATGAAGATAAGAACTAAAAGTGTAATAAGAAGATTTATCATAGTTGAAGAATTGTGCTGTTCATTCCGAGCTTGCAGTGGGAATTCATTTCTAGTGGGTATCTTCGCCATTTCCTTCGTCTTATGTACCGATCTCTTGAACCGGAATTGAAACCTTAAATTATTCGCCGTGAAGAAATCTAATTAAGGTGATTGATCGAAATTTGAGACTCAAAATTATTACTGCCTAGTCTAAATATTAGCTGCAGGCCTGAAAAGCCAACCATATTGATTACTTGCAAAGAATTGCTAGTCAAAAATTGAATAGCTTAAATACTCCAATCCACTCTTATTAACATTAAATGTATTTTTAAAATTTATCCTTAAGTCAAATCAGAACACAGGAAAAAACTAAAGTTATTTTAAGAGAGCGTTGGAATATAAATTAGCGGCGAAAAATCGCATAAAGAGAGAAACGATTTTCTTGTTGATGCAAATGCGGCGCATGAAATATGAGCAGTGATGAGGTTGTATTGATGTTTGTGAGGGGTGATTAAACGCAGGAAGTAGAAACGGGTAGTAGTTAGAACGAATGAACAAACAGTTGGTCGAATGAATAAACGAATTAACGAATGTAAGTGAATATAATTAGGGTTAGATCAAAGTACAGAAAAGTGATATGTGATCCCAACTCCCAGAAAGTGTGTGGATGTTTATTGCGAGAGGAAGGGGAATTGCGAGAGTGAAACAATAAGTGAGATAGTTGGTATTAGTAATAATTAAATATATCGGTACGACGGGGCAGGGGTAGAGCTGAGCACGCGCACGATAGCGAGGTTAGATACGCGAGGCGGAACAGCAGCAGCAGCAGTAACAACAACAACAACTGCAAGCACATGGGCAACATCAGCATAATCTAATGCTAGCCAAATATTAGTCGAGCTAAAATTTGACAGCGATTTAAATCGGCACAAAGCTTAATGTGACCCTGCATAAAGAGACCCAATCGGAGGGTCATAACTTTTTGGGCTCGTCTGTAAATGGCCTAGTGGCATGCGATATAAAATTAGGTCAGGGCTCTATAATTGACGGATAAATCCATCCACAACTCCGAGTAGCCGCTTTCCCGGGATGCAGTCAACCCTAATTCTCATCTCAAGATATGCAGGTATGTGTATTCACGCTTTTTCGCCATGGCAATCCTAACAGCCCATTCGTTAATCGACTACTCGTGTTCAGTACCTGATCACCAAGTTAACTGCACACGCACAATCTTTCCTGTTGTCGTCGAATGTGGTAGAAACAACAGTCTAGTCCTGTCCAACTGAGCTACTCCCAGTGAACGGTCGATGGATGGACTGCATAGACCTTTTCAGCTTTGTAATGCCCTGCATTGGGTCGGATGGTAGTGTGGTATGCCATCCGGGCCCTTCTCCTAAGTAGAGTCTGGGTAGCCTGGGCACCTACCCCACTTGAGACGGGAGATGGTTGGTTCGAATCCAACAGACCTAACCACATTTCGCGCGGTGGATATTTACAGGATGGTGGAGGCATGTCTGGATAATCCAGGGTTTGTAGTTTCCTTGGATGGATGTTAACGGTTGAGGGTTGACCAATGGCGAAGAAAAAGTGATTGTACTTCATAGTGGCATCTACAAATGGAATCTGAGGCATGAGTGTATCTAATGAAAAAGTTGAATCATCTAAAATGTAAATAAACACTGTCACTGTGTCATAGCCTAGAGGCTGCATACACGTTATTTGAATTTAAAAAAAAAAAAAAAA